>ML780754.1:913106-928590 GCA_009831015.1 Picea engelmannii
CGATCTTTCCTTTCACAATATCCAACACTTTATTCTTAGCAAGGATGAGGTCAATCCTTGTCTTCCATGCTCTGAAGTTAGAGGCTCCATCTAGCTTGTTCTCAGACTTCATAGAATTCGTCATAGCTACCTTACTTGGTCAAACCCTAGATTTGACCAGAAATCCAAACTTCACGTCTTGTCCTTCTGAGAGTACCAGGAGATGCGCTGGGCTAGGGTGCACTGATCTATCTAGAGATTAGGTCAATCTTGTCACTTAAGGTGGCTCGACAAGAGGTTTAGGGTTTTTGCAACTGCTTCTGCTAGTAACCCTAGCTGCAGTGCTTTTGGAAGCTGCTCCTGCTAGTAACCCTAGCGGCAGTTCCTCAATGAGCTCAATATCTAGCGGCTATGTTTCCTTCCAGCATTTTAGGCTGACTGAAGGTGTGTGGGCCCATAACCTGTTAGAATATATAATATGGTGTGCTTGTTTTACCATTGACGATACCCTCGTCACCCAACCACAAGCCGAAGCCTCCCTCCAAGCACCTTAACCTTGACCGAGAATTCTTCCGGAAGAAAACCCTAGGCTAGATAGCCAAACAAGAAACAACGCATCTCTCCCCAAGGATAGCGCAACACAAAAGACTGATCAGATAGTCCCAAACCCTAGCCAAGAGATATCCAAGCCAGCGCACCACTTTCCTAGCTCTCCCAAAAACTTGTGCACCAAAACTGCTACTGCCTTCAACTGCCTGCGCAGATTTAGCTCTCACTGCAACTGTTGTACTATAACAAATGAGAACTGTCGCCCTGTATTTATAGTAATCCTGCCAGTTTTGCTGAGGCCGACTTCTCCTTATGGGTATGTGTCTGTTCAGTATATTATTATTATTTATGACCGACTTCTTCTCTTGGAGGCTAATAACCTAATATAAATTATCCTCTTGAGTCGACAAGGCTTCTAGGGTTAGCCAACTCATTAGGGTTTCCCTTGCTTCCCAGAGTCTTCTATTCTTGTCAGGTTCACACGTGGAGGTAAATACCTCCCGCAGCTACCATAATATTAACAACCATCAAGTTAGCCAACTCATTAGGGTTTCCCTTGCTTCCCAGAGTCTTCTATTCTCGTCAGGTTCACACGTGGAGGTAAATACCTCCCGCAACTACCATAATATTAACAACCATCAGGTAAGAATCAAGGAAGAAGATATCCATAAGACATCTTTTAGAAATAGGTATGGGAATTATGAATTCATAGTGGTGGCATTTGGACTGACCAATATACCAGCAGTCTTTATGTGCTTAATTAATTTCATATTCAAAAATTATTTGGATAAGTTTTTCATAGTGTTCTTGAACGACATACTTGTCTATTCTAAGTCTGAAGAGGAGCATGAACATCACCTAAGATTGGTATTGCAAGTGTTGAGAGAAAATCAGTTGTATGCCAAGATGAGTAAGTGTTCTTTTATCAAGATAAGATCCATTACTTGGGGTACATTATTTCAGAACATGGTATAACAATCGATCCAGAGAAGATTGAAGCCATTAGAGGATGGCTAGCGCCCAAGAATGTTTCAAAAGTTAGATATTTTATGGGGATAGTTGGTTACTACATAAGATTCATAGTAGGGTTCTCTAAGATTTCTCATTACATCACTACTTTGCAAAAGAAGGGAATTAAATTTGAATGGTCATCTGAATGTGAAGAGAACTTTAATTTGTTGAAGGATTTACTTACTAGTGCACATGTGTTAAATATTGTTGACCCAAATGAAAGTTTTGTGGTATGTACAGATGCATGCAAGGAAGGACTTGGTGGAGTCCTCACTCAAAATGGACATGTCATTGGTTATGAGTCTAGAAATCTTAAAGAGCATGAGAGGAACTATGCCACACATGACTTGGAGCTTGCTTCCATTGTCCATGCATTGAATATGTGGAGGCATTATCTCATGGGAAAGAGATTTGAATTAAGGACAGACCACAATGGTCTAAAGTATCTTTTTGAACAACCAACTTTGAATGCTAAGAAAACAAGATGGCTGGAATTTTTAAGTGAATACAAATTTGGTATCAAGCATATCAATGGAAAAGACAATAAAGTTGTTGATGCACTTAGTATACGGGTGCATCTCATGCATTCTACAACTGTTAGTGTGCATCAGTCAGACTTGAAGAGAAGAATTTTAGATGTTGTTTTACAGATCAGCATTACCTGCAGGTAAAGGAGAGCTTACAGCAAGAGGATGTACAACAGAAACTGAAAGAGTATGATATAAAGGAAGATGGATTACTTATGCATAAAAATACAATTTATGTTCCTAGTTTTAAAGAAATTAGGAATTTGGTATTAAAAGAAATGCATAATGTTCCATATGTTGGACATCTTGGTTAACAAAAAAAAATTACAACAATAAGAAGCCAATTATTTTGGCCAGGAATGAAAAAGGATGTTGTTGATTACATCGCTAGATGTATGGAATGTAAAAGAGTGAAGGTTGAGCATAGACACCAAGCCAGTTTTCTACAACCACAACCAATTTCGGAGAAGAAATGGGAAGTGATAACCATTGACTTTATAACTAAATTGCCCAAGACAACAAGGCAACATGATTCAATCATGGTAGTGGTTGATAAATTGACAAAGGATGCTCATTTTGTTCCTATAAAAACAACACATACAACAACTAATATTGTAGAAATTTTCATGAAGGATATTGCTAGGTTGCATGGGATACCTAGGAAAATTGTCTCGGACAGAGACACAAAGTTTACTTTGAATTTATGGAAGGGATTATTTAAAGGATTTGGTACAAATATGAAATTTAGCACATCATACCATCCATAGTCAGATGGGCAAATAGAGAGGGTCAACTGAGTAATTGAAGACATGTTGAGAATGTATGTAATGGATAAGCCATCTAAGTGGGAAGATTACTTGCACTTGGTTGAGTTTGCCTATAATAATAGGTATCAATATTCATTGAAGATGAGCCCATTTGAAGCCTTGTATGGTAGGAAATGCAGTAATCCAGTAAGCTAGGACAACCCAGCAGATAGAGTGGTACTTGGGCCAAAGTTTCTCAAGGATATGGAAGACCAGATGGTTAAGATTAAGCAGAATTTAAAGGCAACTCAGGATAGACAGAAATTTTATGCCGATAAGAATAGGACAACAAGATAATTTAAAGTGGGAGAGTATGTGGTTTTAAAAGTAAACCCCAAGAAGAGATATTTGAAGTTGGGTAGTTGTACAAAGCTGTTAGCCAGATTTTGTGGTCCATTTGAGATATTGGATAAAATAGGGCCAGTTGCATACATGCTTGCATTGTCTATTTCCATGAATGTGCATAATGTATTTCACGTCTCTTTTCTAAAGAAATGTGTACATGATCCTAACCATGTTATTGATTGACATATGATTCAGGTAGAGACAGAGGGAGACTTTCAGGTCCATCCAAAGCGAAAATTGGACAAAAAAGTCAAAATCCTTCGAAATCGAGCTATAGAGCTAGTAAAATTTCAGTGGACCTGCTATGATCATGAAGATACTACCTGGGAGCATGAGCATGCCATGCAGGCGTAGTACCTGCAACTTTTTGAATAACTTTTGGAATTTTGATTCTTGTTTTGTATATGCACTAAGGACAGTGCCAAAATAAGGGGGAGGGGATGTAACACCCCAAGTTTTGAGCCCCCATATTAAATAATGTATTCTTATATTGTTGAGATCCCATAGTGCCCAAACGATTATTAAAAGGCTAGCGTGCCCAAGAAATGTAATTTTTTTATCATTATTAATAATACACACATCGTTGGATGCTAGACGGGCAAGGGCTGGAGTTATAGGGGGATATGATTCCAAAAGAGAAGGGCTTGAGGGGCTAAGAATTTATTTTATATTTTTATTCTCCATTTTTTTTTAATGGAGAATAAAAGTTATGTGATCTTCTTGGGGGAAGGCTAGGAGGTTCTTGACTCCCAAGAGTTCACAAACCCATCCCTGATCTGTTGAGGGGGTTGGTGATGGATGTTCGTTCTCTCTATCTCACTCCCATTCTCGCTCTTGGTCTGTTGTGGGTCACTCCACCTATTCATGAATTCATTCACGCACATGTTCATTGTTCACCCCTCTTGTGGATATTGCACTCCATTCTTTCCCCTCACTCATTCATCTTTCCTCATGCGTGTCTTGGCTCGGGAAAGGAAGATGAACTGTTGAAGCACAACCATGGTATTATTAGTTGTAGATATTTCTAGTGTAATCCAACCATTATTTGAGACCTGCATGTCTAATATGCGTGGTATGTGTCCAGCTTTGCTCACAGCTGCGAGTCATGAGAGTCCCAGCATGGAGATTCTAGACCAGCTACACTGGAGCCCTGGAAGGAGAAGGACTGTATGAGGGATTGTGTGGCAGAGAATGGTGGGGGTCCATTCTCTTGGGTGGTGCAGGCTGGGTAGAAGAGAGATCGATACTTGGATGGTTGTGAGTGTTGGGGAAGCCTGTGATACCTTGAGTGCTAACTGGTTTGGGAAGTCGAGTAGCACTCTAGAAGCGTCCTTGTGGATTCATAGCCCTGGCTCGGGGTGACATTGTTGTTGAGACTTGGAACAACAGTTTTTATGGTTGGGTGGAATGTCCTTGGTCTACAGCCAATGGGTGGTTTTCTTCTGTAAAAGATAAGTGCTCTCCATTATGGTATTATTTACATGTGTATGAATTATTTCATTGTGTATTTATTTATCGTTGAATTCGATATTTTTAGAGTATGCATGCTTGTTGTGTATTGTTGTGCATGTCCTATGTTGCATTTCTTTTATGTGTAGTACAATTCTTGATCAATACATGTGAATCTTTCATGCATTACCTGTTATTTAAAGTTAGAGTAGGGGTCGAATTAGTCTAGGGAAGGGACTTGTGGTTAACATGTTCGCCCTGTGGGTGGTGGGGTACGTTACATTACATGTTCCAAATATTATACCTTATCTTGGTAAAATTCACATTTACTAAAATTGCATAAAGTTGGTGCTCTCTAAGTGTCTACAAGTCTATTCTTAAGTGTTCTTCATGTTCCTCTTTAGTTTTTGAATAAATCAGTATATTATCTATAAACACAAACAAAAATTTGTCTAGATACTTGTTAAACACATTGTTCATCAAGCACATACATGTAGCAAGGTCGTTTGTTAGACCAAAAGGTACTACTACAAATTCATAATTCCCATATCTAGTTTGAAATGAATTTTTATGTATGTTCTCCTCCTTGATTCTAATCTGGTGATATATGACTGCAAATCTATCTTAGAGAATATCTTAGCTCCTCTGAATTGATCAAACAACTCATCAATGTGGGGAAAAGGATATTTGTTTTTAATAATCATATTGTTGAGTTGTTTGTAATCAATACACAATCGAAAGGTTCCATCTTTCTTTTTGACAAACAAAACTGGTGCTCCCCACGAGGACACATTGGGTCTAATATATTGTTTATATAAAAATTCTTGAAGTTGCATCTTAAGATCTATCAATTCTAGATTACTCATTTGGTACAATGCCTTAGACATGCAGATCTGGGTACTAAGTCAAGGATGAAATCTATGTTCCATCTAGGAGGTAGTCCTAGAATTTCTTCCGGAAACACATCTTGAATCTCTTTATATAATGGATCATTAGCTAACAAATCTTCATTCATTTATCCAATATTATTGAGTATGTGAATAAAATAAATATCACATCATTTCCTTGCATTCCTTTCTAATTGTAAAGTGAATATCTATCTTACTGACACTCCTCGTGTTATTCCTTTCATTGTTCTGTTTTTATCAAAATCATCTGTACAACTAAAGGTCTTGTCATGACAGTTTACAAGAGATTAATGTTTCTCCAACCAATCCATGCCTATGAGCATATCATAAGATCATAATGGTAAAATATTTAGATCCAACTTAGTCTCCATTCCATCCATGTTTACTACACGGTCTTTTACCATTTCAACAACTTTTCTTTGTGTTCTTGTAGCTAACTAAACTAGTCATTATTTATTATGTTTAACTTTCTCTAATTTTCTTTTTCTACCACTGCAAGTGAAATATAACATAGACTTGCACTGGGTTCTATTAATATAGATACATGTTTCTGAATTAACATACCTTCTATATCTACCATGGAAAATTGGTGGTTAGCTTAATGATTTTTTAGGCTAGCATTGATTTTGTGTATTCTTTGATCAATATCGTTTACTGTTTTCGCTTCCTGAACATTGTGTACTTCCTCATTTTTGTGATTGTTTAATGGGAATTTTTGGTACAGGTGGGGTCCTTTACAACCCCAACATTGAAGAGGATCCCTAACTATCTCACTAATTTTCGTATTCACAAAATTGGTAGGTTTATTATTGTTCTGAACTAATACACTTTTTTGTCCAACAAATTTGTTATATCTCTTAACGGGTGCACTATGCGAAGGTTGTCGAGGATGTTTGAATTTTTTATTTTTGGAATCAAACTTGTCCTTATGTTTGTGGTGCCACGAATTTGTATTTTCATTTCTCTTTTTAAATTGGTTAAAACATAGTTTAGCATGTCTTATCACTTTATCCATGGTATTTGGATTAAAAAAATCAATTTTGTATTTATACACTTGAGGAAAATAGAGCATGAACATCTAAAATTTTCCTTCTCCTCCCTAAGGTAAGGTACATATCTCATAGGATTCACAAATTTAGTCACGAAGTATTCAATGGAAAATTGTCCCAGCTTAAGGTCATGGAACTCTTTGTCCTTCTCATAGTAATATCATTTTGTTAAGTATTTCTGTTTAAAATATTTCTTGAACATTTTCTAGTTCAGCTCACTACTCCTAATATTGTTAATTGTTTTTATTTTCTTCCACCAAATGGCAGTTTTTCTAGTCAGTTGATACACAACTAATATAGCCTTCAATTTTCCAGGGTAATTGTAAATTTGAAAGTATTATCTCATGTTCATAAGCCAATATTATGCTCCTTCATCACACTCACCATCAAATCTAGGTGGTATAGTTTTCTTAAACTCTCCAAGCAATTCTTCCTCATGCCATTTATTTTTCTTTGTTTACTTGATATTCCTTATGTTTATATGATTCTTCATTAGAAGATTCATTTTTGGCATTGTTGGAATTTTGTCCTATATGTCTTTGTTGCTTCATCTCATTGATGTTTTTAGGAAGAAATTCATTTATTTCCTCTTTTTCTTTAATAGCCTTAAGTAGCCTTTCATTATCTGTCTTTATACTTTCCAGAACTATTTTTAGACTACGTGTGGTTTCCAACAATCCTATAGAAATATCTTGTGGTTGATCATAGTTCAATTCTACATACATTTGGGGTTCTCTTTGAGTTGATATTTCAGTTTCTTCGGCCATGATAATTTGTTGTTGATTATGATATGTGCAAAACACAATGGCGTTAATTATACTGCTTAAAAAAATATTTTTTATAATAAATAAAATAATTTCGTTTACCTTGAGCCCATAAGCTCGCAATGTTTCAACCATACTCTGATACAATTTGTAATGACTTCTTCCACTCCTTCCACCATTTTTTTTTAATTTTCATCGTCAAGAGTACATTCGTGTGTTTATAATTGGCATTTTTCTTACACACACATATAATGATTCTCGCAAATAATTATTTAATGTCCTTTACCAAGTGTCATGGCTTTACCATGACTGGATATTTGTTCATTGGCGCTTAAATCCAAATGCCTACTCTGCCATTATACCGATCATCAACATTAAATGTTTCTTCTCCTCTTTGCAAGTATTGCAACTTGTTTTAAGTTTTTTGTTATGTTCTCATTCGTACAATATTACAATCTTATGCACCCAAGCTCACATAAACAATTGTGGTCTTGTAGGAACGAGTTATGATTCAAAAGGTTTGGATAAAACTCATATTGTCTATAGTTAATCTTTCATTACTTAAACTTCCAATGTATCGTGGTTCTTGGATACTTTAAATATTTTATTATGGCCTGAAAGTCATTTAATCGTTATCAATTAATTTAAATCTACCCTGGTTCTTGGCCTTAGGGTCTCCACAATTTACCATAACAATGTTTAAAACTTACGGTTGTCACTTGAAAGATTACGTACACACACATAACGTCATGTCTTAAATGTCTGGAGTAAAACACAGACTTAACTAGTTGTTAACCAAAAATAATTTGGGTTTAGGTTAATGGAAATATACGATGGCATAATCTGGGTAGGCCACGCCTTGGCGCCACCAATTCCTTTGTTTTTCATACTCTAACAATACACCAACTGTTAACTATGGTGTGGTAATTGAGTCCCTCACAATTTCAAAGTATCGAATTCATTTGGATGGGGAGCGTTAGATCCATATTCCCTGCTCTACCCAACCATAGGGTTTCATTGTTTCCATTTTTCATTTGCAGAACATACTCAAACACAAGTTGTAATTAGTGCCAAGGTAATACAAGTGTTAACTCCATTGATTAAAACGGTTGTATAGTTTAATACTTATATTGGATTCTTCTTGTATCTATTTATCTCAAAATTAACTTTGATTACACAGGTTTGTAACTTCACGGATTGCCCAAACAACATGCTCGTTTTCCATTGAGCACTAAAGTAAAAAGAGATTTTATTTATAGTAAGAAGTCTTAAGCTTCTTATATTATTCAAATCTCTCTAATGTTATCTTGCCACGGATTCCATGTAGGGTCCATTGGAACCCTTGGTACAAAGTCTTAATCAATGGCCACTAATAACCAGGTATTGTGACTTGTATTCTAGTGAATACCCATATACTTCTTCGTAGGTCAAGATCTTTCTTGAAGAAAGATGATTCCGAGAGAATAATTGGTTGATAATACTGAGATAGATTATCTTCATTATGTTATATAGGTTAGGTAGCGATGTGTTTAATTCTTCCAAAAATATATATGAACTCAATCGTTGAAACCTCTGATGAGATAGCCAATATATAAATTTTTAGTTTATTTTTTATATTATTATGACCTGTTTTAACTTAAACATCTGAGGAATAGCTATTGGAGCTCATACATAATATCTTCTAGTTTGTATATATTAAAAATAATGTCCTCTTCATTTTTGGTCAATGGTGCAACAATTTTGTTATTATGAGAAGAGTTTTAAAACATTTTGTTATTTTGTTTTGAGCCATGACACCATGGTCAATGGCTTCACACGGTTTCCACTAAATGTTTACTCTGAAATTTATTGAAATGAGGCTTGGTTATAACCAAGCCTTGATTCTAACCAAGCCTCATTATTTTGATTCTCGTTTAGTTTGGAACTAAATATGTCATCTTTCTTTTACTGGAAGAAGTATACAATGTTTATTGTGCAAAAATGGTTCTTTATATTCTCAATCAAGAACATTTTTCTTTTAATAAACAAATCATCTTAATTTAAAATAACATGTAAATAGACATTTCTTTTCTTTACAGCTGCATTAAATGAATAATAATTCTTGTACCAAGGACAACATGCTACACAGTTCACCATGTATTTTTTTCTACTCTCATGAATAACTAAACAATTGAAAATAGCATCCTACATGCATGCTTATTATTTTCTTGCTACCATCATTCAAATAATAAATAGAACACAAATGTATACGTAATTATAATCAATACTGTAACTTTTGCAACTATTCTCTAATGTATTACTTGTTATTATTTAAGTAAAAAAAACAAATATAAATAAAGAAAAATTATCTAAGTCACTATCAATAACTAGGAAACAAATTGAATAGGGAACCAGTTCATCCCAACCATAGACACGAACAACCAGACTTACTTGTCCTTTTCACCCCCGAGCCTACATCATTAATCCACGGGGACTGAAAACTGTATAACCTTTACCATAATTCCTTGAGTTTAGTTCTCTTATGAACCATTAAACTATTTTCTTCATAAGTACTCAGTAGCATCCTGCCTCATAACATACTTGTCTTTAATAGCTTGCCTAGGTATTTGCAAGTTGTCCTCATCCCTAACCCTAGGGAATCTTCTTGGCCTACTTTTGTGCTAGCTTGTTCCCTCACATCCCACACATTTGGGAGTAAGGTTCCACTTGTCCCATGGACAATAATTCATGTGGTTTTATCCTTTTCACTCACCCATGGAATAATAATTTACTTTTTGTAACTAGATTCCCTAATCTCTTATTTTTTTCAAAGGAAAAAAGCATAACTTTTATTAAAAAGGAATAAAAATTACATTCTGAATAATACATGCAGAGAGCATGCATTTCGTCTAAAAATACCTTTCAACCCCAAAGGGAAGAAAGGCACACCAAAAATGGGCCTCTAAAAGTGGCCCTAGTACAATAGAAATCTAAAAAGAAAATAACCACCAATCTTAGCTAGGAAGAAACAACAGAGGAAGACCATAAGAAAACCCAGATGGACCATGCCAGAGAAGCAAAGAAAAAACCCATCAAGATCTGAAATTGAAGGGACAACAAACCAAAAGACCTGCACCCACAGAAAAGAAAGCCATAAACTGCACACCTTGAATGGACCTTAAAGTGTTGACCATCTCCAAAAATCAACATCACATGCTTGAAAAGAAAGGACCTCAATGCTCTGACTCAAATCACTGAAAAAGAAGAAGAATCCCCACATCCACTCCATAAAAAACTAGAGCCAAAGGGGAGCACAGTGACTCCCAAGCCATCAAGACCACTGAGTAAACCCTGACATTGCATTAATCCATGAACGAACCAAAAGGGATTGAAAGCTAGATCCAAACCCTAAGAATCTTCCAAAAAAATCTTCGCGCATGCTAAAGGCTGATGCAGCTTAAGAAGGAACCCTGCAGATGATGGAAAGGCATCAAAATAAACCAGATTTGACGAGATAACTAGAGGAAAATCCGCAACACACCAGATGACTCACCCACAAACAGAGCATCACACAAGGATCCAAGCTAAATACTTGCGGCCACCAAAACTCACACCGAGCAAGCAAAGGAAATTCTGATACGACCCAAAGAAGACATGGCCACAAAAAAACCGCAACGAAAGAGAGAAACACCACATAGCAAGACCAGGCTCCTTCAAGGTGTGAGCTCCAGAACTAATGGAGTCAGCACAACCCTAGTCACCTAGGAGAGACAAGCCATGAAAAACATTGGCGCTTGCAGTAGACTCGACGAGAAATAGACAGGAAAAATATGGGGCTCTGCGGCTAAGGTTTCCCCGGCCATAGAGCCCCCCCCAATGAAAGAATTTTATTTATTTTGTCTCGTTAGCAATTTGTTTTCCAAATTCAATAAATTTTGCTTCATCAATTTGTCTCTTGTTAATTAAATCAATTAAAAATAAAGGTTACAAAAATATTCCTCGTTGATGTTTATGATGACACAGTTCCACATAAGTCTTTTCCAATAAATTTCACAATATAAATTTTGACATAAACTAGCAAGAATTAAATGTTCAAGTATGTTTTAAGTAAGGTACATTACAAGAAGAATGGAATAAAATTAAGCCAGATGTAAGCCACTTCCATGTGTTTGGCGATGTAGCATGGGCTCACATTCCTGATGAGAAAAGGAATTTTTTATAGCCTAAAAGTGAGAAGTGTATTTTTGTTGGTTATTCTGAAGATGTCAAAGGCTATAGACTTATTTAACCTCATTCTAATGAAATTATTATTATAAGATATGTTAAATTTGATGAAAATTTCTTCTCCTACGAGCCTAATTTGATGTTTGTGCCTTCATCAACATGTGATCCATATTTGACATTTGTTCCATCTTTTGTTCCTATTTGAGAGTCTTCCATGAGGAAACCACCTCTGCCTTCTCATGGAAGACTCTCAAATATGCCTTCTCATGGAATCCATGTGAGGATGAAAATCCACCTCTGCCTTCTCACCTTCCTCAAGATGAGTCCATTGAACATGAACATGCACCAACACCATGACTTCCCTGATGGGTTCGTTAAAATCGAGAAATGTCTTGTGACCTTGTCGGTGATCCTTCATATCAATGTCGAACATGTTCATGGTTCCAGTGAGCCTCTTCTCTTTTGGCTCAATTTTCAGAGACTCGTGATCTAAAGAAACTTGTAGAAGTTTTAGGTCATCCAGATTGGGATACAACAATGGATAAAGAGTATCGTTCTGTAATGAAAAACAATACTTGAGATATTTTACCTCTTTCGAAAGGAAGAAAACTTGTTAGATGTAAATGGGTGTATATAACGAAGTATGTATCAGATGGAAGTGTTGAAAAACACAAGGCCCGATTAGTTTTCAAAGGATTATCTCAAGTTAAAGGCATTGACTATAATGAAACATTTTCCCTCGTAGCCAAAATGAATTTCATCCGCATTTTTCTTTCCCTTGCTACCTCACATAAATGGGAGATCCATCAGATGGATGTAAAATTTTCCTTCTTGCATGGAGATTTGCAAGAATAAATCTACATGGAACAACCTCTTGGATATGTCCAGAATGAAACCAACCTTGTTTGTTGCCTTAAGAAATATCTTTATGGTCTTCAGCAAGATCATCGAGCTTGGTATTCCAAAATGGAATGCTTTCTTCTTGATACCAGCTTTTCTATATGTCATTCTGGCCCTAATGTCTATACCAAGAAAGAAGGAAGCCATCTCATAAACCTTGTTATTTATGTTGATGATCTTATCCTCACTAGCAGTGACCCTGAAATTTTAAATCATGTGAAAACCAACCTTAAGAAGAAATTTGAAATGACCAACTTAGGCTATTTGCACTATTTCCTTGGCCTCCAAGTATTGCAAACCAAGGGAGGAATTTTTATTTTCCAAATTAAGTATTCCTATGACCTTATTCACCACTTTCACATGGAAGACTCTAAATTATCCCCTCCTCCTTTCCAATCTGAATTCAAACTTGTTTTCATCTGTACTTCTCCCGAAGTTGATGCCACCTTGTACCATTATTTAGTTGGTAGCCTCTTATATTTGACTCATACACATCCTGATATTATTTTTATATTGGTCTTGTTTCCCGGTATATGAAAACACCCCATGAAAGCCATTGGAAAGAAACTAAAAGGATACTTCAGTATGTTTGGGGTACAATTCAATTCAGGATACGTTACAGTTCATTGGTGACTCCTTTATTGGTTGGTTTCACTGATTCATATTTGTCCAACGACCCTGATGATTGAAAGTCTACTGCATGTTATGTTTTCATCCTTGGTCCAGGACCTATTAGTTGGGATTGTAAGAAACAACAGACTATTTCTCTTTCTTCAGCAGAAGCAGAGTACTGAGAAATGATTAATGCAAGTCAAGAAGCATTGTGGCTTCGACAAATCCTTTCAAAGTTTGGATTCCAACAGCAAGATCCGACCACCCTCTAGTGCAACAATTAGAGTGCCATAAAGCTCGCCAAGATCAAGTTCAACATCAGTGTAACAACACACCGAGATACATATGCACTTCATCAGAAATATCCTTTATGATCGAGTTATTGAAGTGTTATTTTTCTCCACAGAAGACCAAGTTGCAGACATTTTCACAAAGCCTCGTATAGATGCAAAATTTTCCAAACTTTGATATATGTTAGGCGTCTAGGAAGTTGTCATTAAGGGGGGATAGCCTCTAATGCCTCCTTCCTTCTCCTATTGTGTTGGATTTGTAAATCATTCAATCATATGCCAAGTTGTTCTTAAGCGGGGATGTTATGTTATTTAGACACTTAGAAGTTAATTAAGATCAACATAGTCTATTGTGTCATTATAAGTAAAAAAAAAAATATTTAGTATGCATTAGTATGCATTTCTAGTTAGGTAATTCGATGGTCACGATATATTCCCGACATAGAGTGATCACACGGTTCAAATTCTCCTCGATCTTAACGACTACATTGATCCGTGGCTTAGCACCTGATTGGTCCATGATCTCTATTTAAAGAGAACGGAGGGTCATTTGTTGATGATCTTTTTTGAGAAACTCTCTTGTAAATCTCTTTGTAATATTTTATTTTGCATTAATAAATTGTTCTGAATGGCCATGTTGGATAGGGCCATGGATGTTTCCCCATGGGGGTTTTACTACGTAAAAACATCGGAGTGTTGATTTTTTATTTGGTTGTGTTAGTGGTTACTGAAGGTGTTTGTCCTTTATTGGAATACCTATGTTGCTAAACAAATAATATTTTTTGTAATATGAATATATGTTTGGAAATATTTGGTAAGAATTTTTTTTGTGTATGAGGTTAAATTTTAATGAAGAGTGGTATTTGGTTTTATGTATGGGATTAAGGTTAGAATTTTTTAACAACAAAAATTTCTATACTATATCCAAATATAGAGAATTTGTAACTTAGAAAATGTCGAGGCATCCAAAGGCACACTGCAGTGGACCTCTATCTTCAGTTATGACTAGAAGGGATATTGGCTTTCTTGCAGATATTATTTAGGTTAAAACTACCTTTTTTCCTTGGAGTAACATCTAAAATAGCTTTTGAATGACTAAATGTTCATCTTCCACAAACCTAAGGAAACTAAACCCAAAGGCCTCACAAAATTGAAATTTTACCTGGTTGTGTGTTGGATTACTGAGAGGGGGGGGGGGCTGAATCAGTAATAGCGTAATTATAATCCTTTTTCTTCAAATGTTATATCAATGTAGAATTATAATTCAATAATGAGCAGTAAGAAATAAACAATCACACACATACATAGTACACCAGTGTTTTACGTGGAAACCCAAATCGGGAGAAAACCACGGAATGCTTTTTCTTAGATGTCTTGAAGAATTACATTCATTGGAAGCACCAACTTCCTTTGTTTTCCAGCTGCAACTGGAAGGAGGCTCCAACCCCCTAGTTTCTCAGGCTACAGCCTGAGGGAAGCTCCAACTCCCCAATTCTCTGGCTACAACTAGAAGGAGGCTACAACCCCCTATGTTCTCCAGCTACAACCAGAAGGTGGCTACAACCACTTGTCTATGCCCCATCCAACCGCCCTGAAGTAAAAGTAGAATGATGGAACCACTGTCACACTATCACTGTGAGATATACCGTTGTAAACATGTACCAATAAATATGAACCATGCATCAACCATGCATCAACCATGAATCAACCATGCATCAACCTGTACCTCAACTTGTAATCAACCTGTACCATAAACAAGTGCATCAACCATGCACCAACTTGTACCATAAACAAGTGCATCAACCATGCACCAACCTGTAATCAATCTGTACCATAAACAAGTGCATCCAACCATGTACCAAGTATGTACAAATCATGTGTCAACTACTCATCAACTATGACTCATCAATATGTACCAACATCATCAACTATACACCTTATGTATGTGTCAACTCATCAACTACTTGTCTCAACCATGTACTCAACATGTACCTCAACCAAAAGCCCTCATCAATTTCATTATCCAAATCTGATTTGTAGCTCTGTAATAGACCTGGTGTATATGATCACATTCCTGTAAACCTTCCTTAAC
>ML780754.1:950378-960553 GCA_009831015.1 Picea engelmannii
TCACTTTATAAATATAAATACAATTAAAAAATAAATTTGATTTTATTATTATTATATTAAAAAAATACTAATAAATCTATTTCCTTACACTATCTAAGGAAGAAGAGTTGTTAAGTTTAAGGTCTTACTCCAAAATAGAAAAATATGGTTTCAACCTAAATAGTATCCACAAGAAAGTCAATATTTGTTGTGGTCATAATTTTGACTACTTCCAATGAAATCATATACTTTTAGCTTTTAGCATTAGTCTCATATATAAATGAGAGTCTACTGCGAATGTAATTTAACATTATAAATTATAAATTTAATTTGTATTATTATAATATTAAAAGTTACTAGAACCACACTTTAAAAACAACCTTTTCCAAACAAGAAAATTACTCTTTATATTAGTAAATATAAAAGGATTACATATCTAATACACATCTTTCATCCATCATCTCAAAAACTGTGACAACACTTTAGAGTGTATTCATTGTTGACATTACAGATTATCAAAAAAAGTGAATGCTCTAGTATCCCAAGTCTTTAGACATGATTCCAAACTAAATTCAAACATCACCACTAATCTTCAGAAAAAGAAATTGTCTTCAACCTAAGAAAAATAATTTCTGCAAAGATTAGAAAACTTTGAAGTGCCTAGAAGGTCCTTGCTTGTTATCTTCCCACTGGGTGTAGAGAATCACTCCTCATTGGATATGATATTTAAGCGTCTTCTTTGAAAGTGCATTCGCTTCCTTATTGAAATCTTTGTAGGCATGATTAAAATAAATCTTTTCAAACAATGTGCTCATCTTTTTAATTTGATCCTTCCATCCTTCCAGCGCCAAGCTCTGGAGGTTCCTGATTCCATTACACCAATCTATAATGAGCTTTGAGTCCCCTATAATATAAAGACCTGAAATATGTAATCTTAAGGCCAATAAAAGAGTATCCTAGACCCCCAATAACTCCACTCTATTATTTGTCCCAGCTTCAGTGTTGAAGGTCCATTTATAAGAAGTAGATGCATTTAATCTGATAATGCCTCCTGATCCACTATGATATCCATTTGTTGTAGTCACTCCATCAAACCACCCCATCATTTGTGGAAGCCGAGGTGTACTTTTAAACCTGTAAAGTTTTGGGCCATTGTGAGACGATACACAAACATTGAAAGATCCTATAGATTTTAAGGCCAGTCCATAAGGAGAAATAATCTCATTATTAAACAAGAACTTGTTTCTCTCCAACCAAATGTACCAACAAACAAGTGATGGTAGCTCAGTCAGATTTGGGTGTTGTCTGACCCAAGTCATCATGCATTCATGGACTGTGCTCCCATCCAAAAACAACCATGATTTGAGGGTCCCCACGAGAAGGTTCCAAACTTGACGAGTGAACGAGCAATGAATAAACAAGTGGTTTTGAGTCTTTGGATTCTTGCTAACAGGTTCTCCCATGTGAGGACTTTGTTTCTCAGGACTAACTAGAAGAAAATTTTTATTTTTAGAGCAATGTTCCACTTCCACAGCTTGTAGCGCCAACCTTTCATTGTATGATGCTAGATGCTCTCCGCTAGAGCCTTATAAATATTACTTACCAAGGAAATCCTAGACCCATCTCCTCCCGACCACATTAAATAGTCATCAATCACTTAACTGGATGCTCGCCCCCATGAGGGCACTCTGGTAATCTCCCCATTCTTTTGCTAGATCCCCGTAGAGACCAAGCATAGAATCCTCTTTCCAGTAAGAACTTAGAAGTTATGTACTTCTAATATTTAGTGTCTGGTAAAGAAAAGTGACACCCTGTCAATTCAATGCCTCAATAAGTTCAATTGATAAAAAATAATGTTGGCCCAACCCCATAATACAGTCTCTGCCTACCTGAACCGCCTCTCCATTACTTGGTTTCCATCACAACCAATGATCTAAAAGCGATAAAGCTTTTAAAATATTAGCGGTAAAGCTTTTAAAATATTTTTCCATGCCGGTGATGTTGATCCCTACAATCTATTGACCGATCTAAACCAAGTTGACATCAAACAATAAGGTAAATACTTGTTCTTAATGACTTTGTTCCAAATATCCACTTTGGTCAGCCCTCTCCACAAGGTTTTGGCCGCTAAAGCTTTATTGAAAAAGGAGAGATTTCTCAGTCCCCACCCTCCCACCTTCTTCGGCCTTGCGATTGTCTCCCAATTACAAAGGTGAAATCGATTCCTCACTACAACCCGACCATAAAAAGGAGAAAATGAGTTGACGAATTTTTACCAGAACTGAATTTCGTACTGCGGCCATAGACATTCAGTACACCGGTTGACTCTCTAGAACTGCCTTTATCAACACCAATCTTCCTTCTAGAGTAAGCCATCGATTACACCAGTGATCAATTCTCCTTTCAAACTTTTTAATAAGCCAGTGCCAATCCTCTGATTTGTAGCTTGAAGGCTTGAGAAAAAATCCCAGGTACTTAAAGGCTACATCTAAGGAGACAAAACTATAAGGAAAAAGTTCTTTAAAATGCGCCAGACCCGTGTCATCCAAGCCCACCATATGAAAAGTAGACTTTTCAAAATTTATCTCTAATCTAGAAGCGTTTAAGAAGGTCTTCAGTAACCCAACTATCACCCTCCATTCCTCAAAACTAGCTTTGGACATTATCAAAACCAGGGATGATTTTAAGGATGGATATTTTTTTTTAAATGTGGAAACCTTGGCAAATCTTATTAATCCTTCATATGCCAACTATAAATGATTGGCGGTATTTTTGTAAAAATATTCAAATTTCTAAAGATTTTATATAGTTTTTATAAAATTTTGGCGATTGTTAAGGTAAAATAATTTTATCCTATAGAATTTGGGCGAATCATTTTTAAAATAGTGAATCTCGTTTTTGGAAAAACCATGGAAAATTAGCCCATGAGAGAAATTTAGCCCCTAAAATCATCCCTGTTCAAAACATCATCGACGAAAAGGAGATGTAATATATTATTGATCCTTGCAACTTTCACTCCAGTCAGCTTCCCCGCTTATTTTTCCTTTTTAAGAAGAATACTTAGTCCCTCCATCACCAAGATAAAAAGTAAAGGAGACAACGGGCAGCCTTGCCTAAGTCCTTTTCCTCTATGAAAGAAATCAGAAGGTTCCCCATTTACCAAAACTGCATAAGAAACTGATGTGACACAACTCATTATCCAGTTTGTAATAGTCAAACCAAAACCAGTTTTGATCAAGATCATTCTTAGGAAATCCCAGTTGATTAAATTGTATGCCTTCTTAAGATTGAGTTTAAGTATGAGAGCCTTTTGATTCTTCTTTTTTATACTATGGAGGTATTCTTGTGTCGTGCCAACAACATCTAGAATTTGTCTTCCCTGAAGAAAACCCAATTGCTCTTCTGACAAGCCTTTAGAAAGAATAGGCCTTAGTCTATTTGCCAACAATTTTGCAATAATTTTGTAACAAAGATTACAAAGTGAAATAGGTCGAAAATCACCAAAACATGTTGGTTTATTCACTTTCAGAATAAGAACAAGAAAGGTGGCATTTAGGGATTTTATAACTTCTCCCTTCCTTCTAGATTCCTCTACCGTCCCTAAAAGATCCTCCCCAATCAACTCAAAGAAATGGAGAAAAAATTCCACATTCCAACCATCTGGGCCTAGACTTTTATCTTTTGTAAAAGCCTTTAGAATACTCGGCAATTGCTCTAGAGTACACGGGCTCTCTAACTGAAGAGCTTCTTCATATGTAACCATGCTAGGGAAGAGACTAGCTACTTTGGTTTGATCTTCACTAAGGATGCCCATTGTCGATCCCAGATTTTTGAAGAATTTAACCACCTCCACTTTTATATCCCTTTGACCCGTACCTTCCTAGCCTGTCTCATTTTGAATCTCCCATATCTATGTCTGTTTTTTTCTATCACTAGCAAAGTGATGGAAGTATTTGGTATTCTAGTCCCCACTCTTTAACCATAGCGCCCAACTCCTTTGTCTCCAAATGTCTTCGTCCGTTGCTAAAAGCTTCAATCTCTCTGTTTCCTTCTCTTTTATCTGACCTGACAGCTCCTCATTGTCCAATTCAATTAGAGAATAATGATACAACTCCTGTAAATCTACTTCCAACTAACCCAATTTTATAGAAGAAAGGTTTTTAAACTGAATCACCCATCTTTTTATAGATGATTTTAAACTCTTCAACTTCCATACCAATCTTCTTTGCAATCCTGATTCCTGCAAAAATTTTGGGTCCTTCCAAACTTCATTTACAATATGTGAAAACTCTGCCTCCTCTAACCACCGGGAATTTAATTTGAAAGGAAAGTTTTTACATTGGAATTTTCCATCTAGTTGAAGAAGAACAAGAGCGTGATCCGAGATAAATGGATAAGCCACCCATGCACTATATCTAACAACCTTCCTCAACAAGTCCGAAGCTACAAATGTCCTATCTAATCTCTTCATAATACTATCCGCTTTCTTTCTTCCATTTCGCCACATAGGCACCACCTCATCCGACAAAATGTCTACTTGACCTCCATCAATGAAAAAATATTTTAAAAACAATGCCAAAGGATCGGGTTGACCACCCCCTCCCAGATTTATCCTTCATTGAATGTGAAATTGAAGTCACCAACAACTATCAGATGTTTAATAGACAAGATACCTCTATCCCTGAGTTTTTTTCAAAAAGATTTTATGTCACTGCACGGACCATAAACATTTAAAAAAGACAGCTTCTCTTTTAGCTCTCAACTGGTACCTATCACAAGTAAACCACCACAACAAATAAAAGGTTTGAGTTTGAACTTTTCAGGATCCCACACCACCAACAAGCCCCCAGATTTTCCTACAGAGCTTACAACAATCGAAAACCAATTCGGTTTTAGTTTCGAAGAGAAAATTCTAGCCCTCGATTCATCAACCATAGTCTCTTGAAAGAAAATAATGTCAAGACAATTTAAAAGAAGAAGACGTCGCACTGAGGCTAGTTTTTGGGAGCCCCACACTCCCCTAATATTTAGTGACAACAAGATCATGATTTAGTGTGTGCTAGGGATTTAATGCCTCTAAGTGCCCCATGATCAGTATCAGTCGAATAAATGCTAACCGGCTCCATTAGAGTAATTTCAGCTCGCTTCCGAGCACTTCGGGTATTTACTGGGGAGATCTCACATCTCAGGCCTCATGACCAAGAAAAACCCTTAACAACCGTAGCATGTTGCCCCTCCTTGAAACCAGAAACTTCACTAGCCAATGTATCAGAAGAAAGAACATGAGATAAAGTCGTCTTACCCCTGTAGGTAGAAAGAGGCATCAGTTTGGGAATCTCTTGTAGAGCAGCGACTAAGGAATCTAAGACTGATCTAAGTGTAGAGTCACCTCGCTCCACCTCCCTTAAACCAACACTACGGCGTAAATCCTGAACTCAAGAAAAAAGGGCCACTTCAGTCTCACTTAGTAACTGGTCTTCACAAGGTAACGAAACCTGTCCCACTCTCGAAGACTTAGAAGCAGTAATGGTCCCACCCCTCACCAAGTCACCCACAGACCTAGGCAGCTCCATCATGGTAGCAACTGGAGAAACACTGACATGACTTAATGACTGACCCAAAGGCAACTTATCAAGTTCAAGAGAACCATTCTGTTCACCACCCAGAGAGGAATTGCACCCCAGGATTCACTGCTTCACTAGAGGAAACAAATCCAGGAGGGACTCCACAAACAAAGTAGAGGATGGGTCCCCTTCTTAACCACATTGTAAGGATTGAGTTGTAAGGGCATTTGTGGAAAAAGTTTATTCCATTGTAAAGAAAAGTAAAGCAAGAATATTAAACATGACCCAATGTTTTTTTTATATTAAAGTTAAATTCTCAACATCAAGTTTTTGTTTTGTGGGGGTAAAGGAAAAAAAAAATTATATGATTAAATTTGTGGGGGTAAAGGGAAAAAAAATTATATAAACAAAAAAAGAAAGGCATTTACAATATGAAGAAAATTTTAAAATAAGAAAATTATATGATAAAATTTAAAATAAGAAAATTATATGATTAAAAAAAGAAAAGCATTTACAATATGAACAAAATTTTAAAATAAGGAAAGATATTTACCTTATAGAAAATTTATTCGTGAAAGTATAAAAAGAAGAAAACTAAAAGAATAATATTTTTTAATGAAATGTCATTGAGAAATTAAAGTGAAAGTATAAAAGAAGAAAACGAAAAGAATAAGAAAATGATATTTTGTTTTTAATAAAATGTCATTAAGAAATTTAAGTTAAGTTTTAGCATAATTTTTTACAAATAAGAAATTTTAAAGTAAATAAAGATATTTGCATTAGAGAGAATTTAGAGAATTTTAAGTAGAAAATTTGTTATTAGAAATAATTTATAGTAAATAAAAATACTTGCATTATAAAGAATTTAAAGAATTTAGAGAAATTAAACTCAGAATTTGTTCTTAAAAATAATTTTTTAGATTAACGTTTTTAAAATTAAAATTTATTGTATTTATATAGAATAAATGACTTTTATATTAAATTGATTATGTCTATTTGCTTAGCTACCAAGATTCCCTTCCATTATGGATGTGGTCTCCTCCATCCTCTATGGGATTTATGTGTATAAGTGTATAAATAATTATAAAAAAAGATTAAATATATGTATTTGGTAACATCTTGATATTTTTATTATTACTATACAATATTTTTCCTTTCCATGATAGTTGGTGTAATTCTGTGTTTTAAAGAGTTAATCAATGGTGACACTATTTATTAATGTTTTTTTTTTTTTTAATTAACTTGTTATTTCATTCTAATATTTAAAAAAACACATATCAATACACAAATTAACATCAACTATCATGTCATTATATTTTTCAATTCCAATCCATATTAAACATAGCATACATTTAACACATTTTATCATCTTAATACATTACATCTTTTATATAAAAACCATATCAACACACCTGAATTGATTCTTGAATTCTCCGTTAGAAAGTTATGCTTCAACTCAAATAATTAATTTAAGGGCTATTAAAAACTCTATTCGTAAAATGGGACAAAACAAATATTCATAAACATTACTTTGAACCAGGCTAGCTCCATATTAACCTTGGATCTATCAAGTCACAAGAGGGATCAAATCTTTTGAGGCGCAAACCATTTTTAGAGTGTAGAAACTTGAAGAAAGGTTTTCACCTCAATGGATTTTATCCCTCTTAACACTTAATAGATATGAGGTTAAGATGGATCTAGGTTCGTTGCATCATAAGGAACCATGTCAAATTTACATTTTCAATCAAAAATGAAATATAAATATGTCATTTCATTTCATACACATTACTTGGAGATTCAAATTATTCAATAAAATCTACTAAAAATTTTCATGTTGTTTTCTATTTCAAAACATTACATTCAATTTCTCATATATTTTAGGATTTGTGGTTTTCATTAATTGAAAGAAACATGGGTGGATCTGAATATCATGAATACAAACATTTTGCTTGTTAACAAAGGGTTTTTTAAATGTTGTCTTTTTGCAAAGAGTAGATTTTTGTATGGGTAGGCCTACCAAATGGACTTTACTTTTCACTCCCAAACAATTAATGTATCTCTCAATCTACAATGCGAATGTAGGTATGTACAAAACATGGAGCTATATTTAAATATGTATAGAAAATAATACATGTAAACTCTTTTTGGTGTCATAGGTTGTTTCATTTTGAGCAAACATTAATGGTTACAATGTAGGGAGTTAGCTTCCAAATAACAATGTTGTAATGAAATAATGACATGTTGAAATCAATGCATCAGAAGAAGAAACATAAAAACTTCATAGTGAAATCAATGCAATGTAAGAAGAAGCATAACGGCCACATTTGTTGAAATCAATGCATCTCAATAAGAAACATAACAATTACATGTTGAAATTAATACATTGTAAGAAGAAATATAACACATGCATGTTAAAATCAATGCATCCTAGGAAGAAACATAAAAACTTCATGATGAAATCAATGCATCATAAGAAGAAACATAACAACTCGAAATTCAAATCAATGTACCATAAGGAGGGGCTTGAGTATAATATATGTATGTATGCATGTTAAAAACCTTAATGCCTTTACAAGGATTCATCAACATTGCTTTCACATAAACATACACCACATTTTTAAGGAAAAAAAAGGAAATCACCATTTTCTGAATGTATTCTCCATTGGTAGACAATTTCTAGTCATATATGTATCGATTGTGATTGCAGGTTAGGAACCCTCCTTCCTTTCTTTAGACCTAAAATCGCTTGGAAGAATAACAAGGGATTATTTAGAAAGTGCATCTACGTCGATATTCAATTCTCTATATACATGATTTTTTTTTTTTTTTACAAGTTATTCTTTATATTCTTTAATACATTCCATGACTTGTATAAATGGCATATTTTGCATATTGATTATACAATTTTCCTAGTATATTATCAATTTGGAATCCCCCGTATTTTGCAATTGAACCTCTGCCATTTCCATTGCTAACCTCTTTAGCATTTAAAGAGAAAATATATCTTCCTAATTATTTGTTCCAACTCCCAATGTTGCTTTGAAATGATTATTTGATGGTCTACCGATAGGAATAGGACACCTCCCACTCCATTGTGTTTTAAATTTTCGTGACTAGCGCCATCAAAATACCCCTAAGGATTTGATTTCTCAATGTTTGGGCTAGTGACCACTCTTGGAGATTTGTATGTATGTTGTTTCCATAGACCTTCATAAGCATGCTTAATTTGATAATAGATTTGGAGGGGCAACATTTCTTTATGTTGAAATATCATTTCATTTCTTACCAACCAAAGAACCCACATAGCTATGCATGGGAGAGCTTTGTGAGCCTTGATAGATTTATCCTTGAACCAATTTTCAAAATAGCACACTACAAAGCCTCCTTATCATTTTCCTTTTCCCCTTGATAATTTCATTACCTCCTCCCATACTACCTTAGTAAAAGGAGACATTATCAGAAGTGTGGGAGTGTCTCCACCATTTTTATAAAAAAATACATCTCGATGGACGCTACCACGTTCTTCTTTTACAATTTCCCTAAGTCAATATTTTCTTTGCAATAACTAGCCATAAAAAACTCTTTTTTTTAGCAAATTTGTTATTTTCCAAATAGGTTTCCACCACCATTTCTTGTCAATTTCCTCATCTCCCTAGAACATATCTTGATATCCTAACCTAGCAGTGTATCTTCTTGATGAGATGCTATACAATTTCATCCTCCTCCTCCCTAAGCTCATTTGCACTCTGCTTCAGTTGTTGAACATATGGGTCCAACATATTGCTTCCTCCCCTTGCAACCCTATCATGCTTGCATTATTCTAACCTTAATTGTGTATTGGAGACTGGCAACATCCACTACCTTTGCCAAATATATATATTATTCATATTTAAAGTATTAATCATAGGATCTAGGAGCTTGAACTTTCCTACACTTCCCACCCAAGGATCACTTCCTATTCACACTTTGGCCCCATTTCCCACCTTCCATCCCGTTAGAAAAATAGGACCGCGGAGCAATAAAATAAAACAAATGCAGAAACAAAACATAGAAGACACACAATACAAGAGAGACACAGATTTACGTGGTTCACCCAGTGTGGGCTATGTCCACTAGAGAAATTTCCAGGTCCTTCCTTTATTATTATCCAGCAAATGAAGGGATACAACCTACAACAAAACCCGCTATAACATCCTCTTCTTTCTCTCACAGTCTCCTCTCTTAGAATACAATATTCACCGTCATCCATAGCCGCAATACATTTCCCTCATAAAAGAGGGTTGCCTTCTAGGGAAAAAAACCCTAACATAATCTCTACCATTAGATCTGCGACCTTATAATGAACAGTCCAGATTTACAGTGAAATTACAATATACTTTTACAAGGCAATTTTTGCTTCAGGGGCTTCGCCCCCGAATCCCCGCTGGGGGCCCGCTTGCCCCCAGACCCCCCAACCGGGGGGATAGGCCCCCCGGACCCCGCAGAGGGCGTACCCCCCCTCTGTACTCCCCTGCGTGGAAGAGTGTACATACTTCTGGGGTGTAAATACTTCATGGGGTATAAACACGGCTGAAAGCAAGGACCTCTGAATCAGGAAGATAATCAGGCTCCACAACCAACAATCTCCCACTT
>ML780754.1:969395-989374 GCA_009831015.1 Picea engelmannii
CAACAACAACTTGGAGGAAGTGATTTCATACAAATATCTTGGAATTGATATTCACCACAAGCTTAATTGGAATTATAGCATTGAGAAAAGGATTATTGGGGGATGGAAAGCTTATTATGGGCTTGAAAACAATTGTAAATCAGTTGAAGTTTATCAGCTGAATTGTAAATGGGCTTGTAAATCAGCTGAAAACAACATAAACTTTATCACACCCAGTAAACCGTTCAAATTAAAATAATGTTTTATTAGTTGGCACCAATTTCTCACTCTGAAATTGGCGTGATGGGTATTATACCATCAGCCAAACAGTGTGAAACAGTGACCCCATTCCATAAATTGTATTTAATGAGAGTATCACACAATATAAAATAAAATAATATAAGTCAATTATTGTAATGAAATAAAATAATATAAGTCAATTATTGTAATGAGATTGGTCACGTGAAATAATGTAAAATGTGTACATATTTAAAACAAAAATTTAAAAAGAAGAGACTAATAATTGTACCGCATCAACTTTATATAAAGTTAGTTAGACATTGAAAGAGTGGTATTGGTCTACGAGAATGGTGGTCCCACACATATAATACTAGCACAACCACATAATTGTGGCTGATCAACGCCGAAAGACTGATAAGATGAAAAGAATCCTTAAAAGAATATATTAAATTTTATTATTGATTAACAAATAAACGGTTGAGTTTCATTTATCTGGTGTTAATATTTTAATTTTTGTTAATCACTTAGGTGGCAATCAGTTAGCTATCAAAGTCATTTTTAAATATGATTAGGTAAATGTAAAAAAGTAAACACATAAACGGATGTCTTTATAATAGCTAGGAAGTTAATGATTGAAATCACAGCCATTTATTTTGTGTGACTACTAAGAATATTCCAGCCATATTTAATCCTGTCCATAGAAAACTTATTAAGCACTAAACCCCTATTAAATCTGCCCATTGTCAATAGGTATACGCCTTTCGGCATAAATATAAAATCATTATACCAATTTAGATATTTTTTTAAAGTTTATTATGCACAGATTGAGGGTTAATCTTCCAGTGGGGTTGCTGTTGGAATTTCAATCTATAGTTGTTGTTGTTGAGATGACAAACTGATTTCTTCAAATTATATATAACTTTAATTTGAAAAATTCATTAGGTTTATGAGAAGGAAAAAAATAAAAATAAAGAGATAATAGGTTTCTCAATACTAAGTTTAAAAGAGATTGTTTGAATTTTCAAAATATATTTTATTATTTTATTAGAATGTTTATAATAGGATATAAAATAATAGTGAAGCAAAGTGTGTTTATTATTTTAGTGAAAGAATTGTTTCAGTGCAAAGTTTAAATAAAGGATTTTTATTTTTTTTAATGAATATATTTTTGGCTGAGTAATTTAAATTTTTGAATATTTGTATTATAAGTAAGATTTCTCAAACTAAATTGTAAATGTGAGGTAATTAATTTTTAAGCAATATTAAAATTCAAATTTTATTAACAAACAAAATCTATTAACTAAGATAGTATTGAAACTTTGTATAATTTACAATTTTCTCGGGAATAGATAATGGAAAGTGAATCTAGAACAAATGGTTAGATAATGGAAAGTGAATCTAATCTTGTACGGGGAATTTGACTAAACCAAAATATATAGGTAATGGAAAGTGAGAACAGATGGTTCATGGTTGCAACCAATAGATAATCCTCAAGTGATGCCCCTTAGTCCCAAAAAAGTCATTCGAGAAAATACAACAACAAAAGACTTAACATAAAATCTGAAAATCATATGGAAAGCAGACCCATAGGGATCCATTCAGCATCAAAAACTTCGAACCAATATTCAGAAATATGGTCAAACATCAGACAGAGAGAGTACAAAAATGAGTAAAACATAATCATTTTGAATTTGGAAGTGTTGATGTTGTAGGCAGTTGTTGTTATGGTTGAACCATGCCCTCTATGAAGCGCTTATGATAGTACCCATATGCATCTTCACCTGCAGATTTAGTAATGTGTCATTCCCCGAAAGGAAGCCGAGTCCCTGCTTTTTATAGAGAATGTGCTAGCTGGTTTCATTCCCTGTAAACATGTTTGAGTGTGAAAGAATCAAATGAGTCTAGAAACTTGAAAATATCCTCCAAAATAGGCAACAAAAATATATTATGACATATTTGTACTTTTCGAAACCAATTGATAACATTCATTGAATCTCCAAACAGTTGGATGGATTTGACCCCTTTTTCCCCAACAAATTGAAGAAGAAGTTTTAAGGCCATAAGTTCGATGAAGTTGTTGGTACCCAGACCCAAACCTGTTTTAATTTTGAAGAAGTGTTATGCCGAGAGGTACATGACAACACCCCCATCACATTGTTGGTTTTAATTCTGAGAGGCGTCATCAAAAATAGGCATAGGGGATAAAGCAATCTATGAGTTCAGGTTGAATAATGTGGATGGCAGGGGTGTCTTTTTCCTGAGGGAAATGTGTGAGTATTGAGAGTCCTTGAGCAACTATAATTTCTAGAAGGGAGGGAAAGTCCTGGAAAATGGCTTTGTTGTGGGTCAGCTAGATACCCTAACATGCAATGAGAGGTAGAGATTTAATATTTTTGTGGGCAGGAACCTGTAACCAAGTCTACCAAGCCAACTCCATTGTGGGCCCGTCCCAAGAAACCACTTGATTTAGAAGAACTAATTTAGAAAAATTGTGGGATCATCCACTGGATAGAAATATACAACCTCTGCCTCCATTTCAATAAAGGAAATGGTAGATTTATGAGCATTGATTATCATCCCAGTGGCCATCCAAAAGAAATTGATGATCTCTGCAAGTTTTTCCGCATCTCTAGGTCACCCACTACAAAATATTATCACATCATCTACGAAGAGTAAATGTGTAATTTTGTGGCTAGGGGGCAATCAATATGCCTTTAAAGTCCCCCGAGCTAACCGCCTGACCAATAGAACGACTAAGACCCTTCGCCACTAGCAGAAATAATAGAGGAGAAAGAGGGCATCCTTGTCTTAGGCCATGCTCGGACTGAAATAAAGGAGAGGCAACCCCATTAATGGGTATTGCAAAAGATATTGAGGTTATGCATGCCATAACCCATTTGATAAAGGGAACTTCGAACCCCAGATGAGTAAGAAGGATCCTAATGTAGGACCAATTGACTCGATCGTAAGATTTGGATAAGTCAATTTTTAGGATAGCCCCCTGATGATCTAAAAATGAATTAGAAATCATACACCACTTGATCTGAACTGGATCTAAACTGAGTGCTTCTAATATCACTTGATCCTCAAATAGTATTAAGTATGACACCACTTTCTTATTCCAAGATTCTTTCATTGAGAGTGCTTATAACATGGAAGTGACTTATCTTACTTAACCAAACATTTTAACTAATGAACATAACTTGCATAATCATTCATACATGAGCATATACAGAATCACATCAAAACAATAATTTTGTTTTAGAATGACCTTCTTGCATGTTACTCAAACTCAATTACAAATGTCAAATTCGACATAGTCTTGGAAAACCGAATCCAATTACTATAAACACTGTATATTTCTTTACAAAATGTTAAAAGACTCTCTTACAGCTTACAAATCCCAAATTTTCATAATTCTGGCTTACAAATGAGTGATAATATTGCCACCATCGACTCCGTCTCAGAAAACTGATTACGATGACGATAAATACCCCATAACTCTCAAAAGACTACAAACTTGACTTCAAAAGAAAAATGAGCAGAACTTTAATACATGATAATGTTGTGTTCAAAAACACAAAAATGTTGTGTGTAAAACACAAAAACGTTGTGTAGCAAAAAAATGTTGTGTAAAACACAAAAAAGTTGTTTATAACACAAAAATGTTGTGTGTACAATGTGTTGGGGTGTGTGCAATTAAATAGGCCACCCCTCTTAACAAAATCCCAATTATTGGATTAGTATCTAAAAATAATTCGGTTGGTTTATAACCAAATCCTAACCTTGTGGCATGTCTTTACTATAAATTGTTTAGTTTGTTTTTACCAAATTAAATGCATGGCATATTGGTTAAATTGTTAGAATATGTGGAGGAGGTCATGGGTTCCAATCCCCACGATCCTCTCCTTTATTTACGCCCTTTGTTTTAATTTGTTATATGCTATATATATATATATATAGCATATAGTTCAATGGCGCATGGATTTTGTAATGGATAAACTATATGTTATTTAATAAATAACATATAAAGTGTAACGTTATATATATATATATATATATATATATATATATATATTGATCAACACTCCTAGGTGAAGTTTTTTTGGTATGTGGTTAGGTTCCTCATGAAAAATTCCTCCTACGACATAGAACCCTAAGTGGGGGGCGTAGGCCCTCCTTATCCATTTTTAGTCCCCTGGCTTCCCTTTTTTGGTTCCCGTCTTTTCCCCTTCCTTCCCCTTATCTCCCATTCCAACCCTTTTTTGGCGGCGTACTTCGGCAAATCCCAGTAAGAGCCTGTGTGTCCTCCACGTGATCTGGGACACATGAAGACTTTGATATGGCGGTTGTGGATTACAAAGCTAGTCCCCCAGGGTCGTCTGCCTTCTCCTCCCATGAATAATTCTTGGAAATCCTCCATGCACCTTGTTCAACTCTCCACACGAATTCACACTTACAATGAGTTAATGGCGGCCCTGATATTGAACATGCCAGCTCCGATCATTTTGATGATGTCTCCCCAGGTTCTCTACATTCTTCACCCTCCAGGCCGTTGAAGAAAACAAATGATTTTCAGTTGTCTTCTCCCAAGGAAAAGGTTTCTCTTCCTCTTGATTCACAGAAGGAAGAATTGAATGGGAATATTGGTAAAAGAGACCAGTCCTCGCCTCGAATCTTGGTTGGTTCATCTCAGAAAAAAGCAGCAATGTGTATCAAGAAATGAAGGGGAGCTATGAGGATGGTAGTCAGAGACGACATTCCCATAAGAGAAGTCCCTCAGCTAGTTGGGAAAACATTGGTTGGAATATTTAACGGTAAGTCTCTAGGAGAAAAATCCCTTAGAGGATGGATGAATAATATGTGGAAACCCTTGATTGGATATTCCCCAAAAGTTCATATCCTGTCTAGAAACTAGATTTCCTTCATGTTCCTTTCAATAGAAGATTGTGAAGAGATTCAAAAGAAGAACTGGACCTGGGGCCCATATGGTCTTACCCTTCAACCCTAGTCAGTGGATTTCAACCCCCTTAAAGAATCCATGGTTGTAGTGAAGGTGTGGGTGATTTTACCTAGTTTTCCATTGGCATTTTGTTCCAGGGAAGCATCGGAGGCTATTGGTAACAAATTGGGTTCTTTCTTCAAGCTAGAACCTAAATAGGATTCCAAAAAAGATCATCGGTGGGCCTGGATCATGATCAAAGTTGATATCAGATAATTTCTAGTGGGTAGCATCGATTTAGTCTATGCTGGAATTACTTGGTACTAGAAGGTACATTATTGGAGACTACCTTTCAGGTGCCATGGTTTCCATGAAGTTGGACACATCCGCTCTCAGTGCACCAGAATCACACCACTTCAAGAACCCCCTTTCAGACAATGAAAATCCAAATCTACAATTAGAAAGTAGGACATGGTTGAGGTCGTCTCGGTGGAAGGAAAAAATGAGGAAATTCCTTTGGATAATGACAAAGTGGTCCTCCCTAGTCAAGCTTTGGGAAACTTGGTTAAAAAATATTTTGATTCATGTATGGTTATTTCTTCCCTTTATCAGTAAAGTGATCTTCATAATGGTAAGGAGTTGATTTTTCCTTTGTCTTATGTCCCCTCTCCGTCTGTTCCCCTCCCTTCCCCTAGGACCTCCTCCCTTCCTGAAGAATCCCCTTCAGAAGTCCCCCCCCCCCGGTTTCTTCTACCATCCCAATGGTTTTGGAAAAGTAAATTATGGGAGAGCCTTTCCCCTCTCCCTACTCAAGTTGGACCTTAGGCTTGCTTCCCCCTCACCCTCCCCTCCTAGGGTTTCCTCCTCCCTCCCCTCTCCTAAGGCTTCTCCCCCAAAAAAACCCTCTCCCCCTTCCCTAGAAGTCTCTATTTATCCCTTGGTCAAAATATCTGCCTTGAGATCCAAAACTCGAGATACCAACCCTTCTTATGGAGGATTGTCCCTCGACCCTCCTCCTCTTGATCAGGATGGAAGAAAATCACATCTCTCGTAAGCAAAAGAAAGAGTCGTTGTGGAAATTTTCAAAGGAACCCAAGCGACCATCAAAAGGGCCCTTAGAGAAGGGAAATCCCTTCCGACGAAGGAAAGATGATCTTCCTTTCCTTCAAATCAAGAGGGGTTGGGGGTGCCCCAAAGAAACTAGCCCTCAGAAGAATGTTCCTAAGCCTAAATCCAGACATAATTATGATCCAAGAGACAATGTATCCCAATGATAAAGCTAGAGAAAATTTCAGTCCTTGGCTTAGGAACTGGTCTTTCAGTACAATTGATGCCTCTGGTTTATCAGGAGGCTTTCTTACCGGGTGGAGCCCTAATATTTAGGTTTTTTCCTCCTCTGTTGTTCGCTCTTCAATTTCAACCAAATTAAAACATAAGAATAATGATTTAGCCTTCTCAATGGTCAATATTTATGGTCCCTACTTTGATAGGACCTCCTTCTAGGAGAACTTGATTTCTGCAGGCATTTTTTATGACCCTCTATTGGTGGCAGGGGGTCCCTGAATTTCATCCTATCCCTTTGGGATTTTTGGGGAGCACACCCTAGGGCAGACAATCAAAGCATTTTTAACCTGTGAATCTCTCTCCCACTTGGAGAAATTTCAGGACTGGGGATGAGGAGGTTGCAAAACTATTGGATCACTTCTTAGTTTATAAAGCCCTCTTATATTTGGGATCAAGTTTTAGAGCAGTGGTAGAGGTGGGAGGAATTTTGGACCACTGCCCAATCTTCTTACATTGGTCTTCGGGCTTTGAGTCCCCTCCTTCACCTCTTAAATTTTTCCAGTCCTAGCTGGTAGAAGAAGATTTCGGGGATCTGGTTCTCTCCACTTGGGTCAAGATATCCCCTCTGAGTCATGTTCCACTCATTGTGTAATTTGCATCTAATATCAAGACTTTGAAAAGCACCATTAAAAAAATGCTTCCTCTTTGAAAATCCAAGAGGCAATGATTTATTAAGGACACTGAAGAAAGTCTCACCGAGGCCTATAGGAAGCTAAAGGAAATCCCCCTTTTCAGTGAAAAGTTAGATGAATTAATAGAACTGGAGGAAAAATGAGCCTTGTGGATAAAGATAGAGGAGCAAGAATGGCGCATTAAGAGCAGGGCTCTCTGGTTAAAAGCATGAGAAAATAACACCAAGTTTTTTCATTAGTTTGTGAATTGTTGAAGAAACCTCAACACAATATGGGAAATCAAAGATGAAGAAGGAAATGTGGAAGTATCATTTGAGGACAAGTCAAATCTTGGAGTAAATTTCTTCAGTAATATTTTCTCAGCCCCCCCTCCCCCGGTTGCCCTATTCAAGAAATTTTGGAGGTAGTGAGTAAATTTCCCACAGTGTTTTCTGAATATATGAATTTGTCCTTGGAGGAAGAGGCCACGGAATCAGAACTGAGAGAAGTGTTTTTTTCCATGTAGAATGGAAAAAGACCAGGCCCAGATGTTGTTATTGTGGAATTCTTTAAGGATTTATATGACTACCTGAAGAACGATCTTCCGATGTGATCCAGATTATTTTCGATACGAAGTGAAAGTTTAGATATAATAAATAAATGTATAGAGATATATCGGATATCCAATAATATAACACAGATATAGAAAATATATAACAATAGAGATACAGTAATACACAATTTCTATTAATGAGTGAAATGTACAAAGCTGTAGAAATACAGAGTGAAAGACTCGCTAGAATGGTGGTCGCTTATCTCTAAGAAAAGATGTGATGGCTATGCTCATTAACAAGAAGATGGATGTTACAATGAGTATCCAAAGGCATTTTTACATAAATAAAATCCAAAACCATAACCTCGGAAAATGAAAAGCCAAAAGGTTTGCGGGCCCCGATGGGGGTAGTTGATACATCAACTTCTCAGGGGTGTAACTTTTGCAAACGATCTCTGTTTGGAGCATTCGATACCTCGTCGGAAAGGTCTATCTGATAAATAAAAAAATTTGTTGAGGATTAGATTATACATTAAGCAACCCTTGGCCAAAATTCCAAAAAATGTCGTTTAGGGCCTCAAAACGTCTCTGAAAGTTTGGGACTCGAAAAACTGTAACAAACTACCCAAATGGAAAACTGTATTTGAGCCAGTTGGAAGAGGTGGGTAACCACTTATATCCACCTAGATCATGATGGTGGTAATGTAATCTCAAAAATAAGGAAGAGTTCACGGGTCTCTAAATGCCACCTTCTTGTGCCTTATCCCTAAAAAACAATTCCCTTCTTCCTTTGAGGATTCTAGACCAATTTCATGTTGCAATGTTATCTGCAAATTAATATCTAAGATTATTTCTAGAATACTGAGACTGATGCTTAGTGATTTCATAGGAGAAGAACAATTTGGTTTTCTACACAATAGACTGATCCACGACGTTGTAGCCATCGCTCAAGAAATGCTCCACTCTGTCAAAAAAATAAATCTTAAGGCAACCATCCTTAAACTGGATCTCTCCAAAGCGTATGACCAAGTAAACTGGACTTTGCTGCACCTGGTCCTCATACAAATGGGAACAAGATTGAAAGTTGTCAACTGGATAATGGGATACATTCAAAGCGCTTCCTTTTCCATCCTTATCAATAGAGCTCTATCTCGTTTCTTCAAAGCATCCAGAGGACTTCGTCGGGGATGCTCCCTTTCTCCCTTTCTATTTTTTATTGTCACCGAAGCACTAAGTAAACTCATAAAGGAGGCTAGATCCAATGGTCTCTTGAAAGGAATTGCAGTCTTTGAATCTGAATGAGTAACTTATTTGTTATTCATGGATGACATCTTCTACAACTTTTTTAGTTCTCAGAGGAATCTGAATTCCTTTAAAAATATTTTAAACCTCTATTGCAACGCAATGAGAACGAAACTAAATATGGAAAAATATTGTTTAATTCTTAATCACCGTGCCAAAGCGGAAGAGTCCTCCTTTTCCAACATCTTTCCATCTCAAAGGAAACCTCTTTCTAAAGGATGCAAGTATCTAGGCTTCAACCTAAAACCATACAATTACAGGAAAGAAGACTGGAGTTGGTTAATCAGAAAATTTGAGGCCAGAATAGCCATTTGGATCAATAGAATCATGTCCAGAGGAGGAGACTAGTGTTAATTAAAGTAGTCTTAGAAGTAATTCTTGTGTACTAGAATTCCATAGATGCAATACCTAAAGGATTCTTAGATCAAATTCATTGAATACGCTTTCTCTTTTTATGGGCGGGTCAGAACTCTCTTAAAGGTACTCATCTGGCCAATTGGAATTCAATCGTTGCCCCAAAATAAATGGGTGGATGGGGTTTAAAGAACATTCATCTTTTTGCTCGAGCACTAGCAGTAAGAAATATCTGGAGACTAACCCTAGGGAAATATCTTTGGGTAAGAGTTATGAACTGTAAATATTTTCCCAACCTATCTATTTCTAATTGGTTTCAAGAGCCTACGAAATCCTCCAAAGGCTCAGTTGTGTGGAAATCTCTTGTAGAATCCTTCCCCCTAGTTGGAAACTGGTCTGTTTTGTGTATCGGAAATGGGGCAAAGATAATATTGGGAGAAGACCCATGGTTGGAATCGGGAAACAATTATAATCTTTCTCCTCCCCTCCTGCAATTACTCAAGGATAAAACCTTCTTTTATTGGGCGATGTAAACACTGGCTTTCCCCAGATTCGAAGGAATCTGAGATGTAAGAACGCAAAATATATTGATTTCCCTGAAGCTATGTGAGATGAGTGGAAATCCTACATCTCCCTTTTATGCGAAAATTTTATCTCCCTGGACACAGACTCTGAAGACACTGTCTGTTGGTAAACAAATCCACATAATGGGTCCTACTCAGTCAAATTGGGTTACAAATCTTGGTTAGAAGATAACATTGTGACCCCTTTGAAAAGGTGGTGGAAGCCCCTTTGGAAACTCAAATCTCCTCCCAGATGTAAATTAACCCCTTGGCTTGCAATGAACAACAAATTTGATGATCTGGGATAATTGACTTAGAAGAGGATGGTGTGGACCCAACATATGTCCTCTTTGTAAAGAAAATCAAGAAACTATTACTCATCTCTTTGTCTCATGTCCCTATGCAGGAAATTTTGTTGATCTGGATTTATGAGCGGAACAAAATGAATAACATACTGAATACAATAACACAGAGATAACGACAGATATCCAGTGAACAATAACTTCTATTAAATAAATGAAATAGGCTGAAACTGTAAAACTGCAGAACTACAACAACTTGCTCGAATGGTGGTAGTTATCTCTGAGAAAAGATGTGGTTGCTATGCACATATGTCTGAGGAGAATGATTACAATGAGACTCCATAGGCCCTTTTAACATTATACATGAATTCCAAAACCCTAGACATCTAAAAACCTAACCCTAGGAGGTGAAACGCTAAAAGTTATGTGGGCCCCGATGGGTAAATTGGTACCTCAACTTACTGGGGTTGTAAGTTATTGTCAAGGTTAATATTGTTAGGTGGTGACAACACACACATACACCTTTCAGTTAGATTTGTTTTGGTTGGAGGTTTCTCAAGCATTTGTCTTTCCGTATGCCTAGAAATGCTTGAGATTTTTCCTGTTTAAATGTAGAAGCCCATGAAGTGATTCATGATACATCTAAACTATTTCTCCATTGTTTGGTTGAGAAATAAAGGATATCATTGTCTCCTATTCATCTCTCATGTTTTTTGTGTTATCATTTCATTTTCTTTGTTCATTAATTATGTTTTCAATCAAGAAGTACAACACATAACCCTCATTAAAATCTTAGTGAGACAAACCCTCAGAAAAGAAGAAAGAAAAAAATATAGAAAGAAACCTCTTTTTATAGTTGTCACTCTATTGGGGAGTCTTTCTTTTTATTGCATTTCCATTCCCATGCCATCACTCCACACCTTGCAACACAAATACAAAAAGAGAGAAAAAGAACAAATAGAAAAAAAAAAAACGTTGTAAACCCCAAGCAATATGAGGAAAAAACACAACCCGAAGAAGAAACCAATGAATCCAACACATTTTTTTCCTTTGTGGATCTCTCTCGCGGTGATCTCAATTAAAATTCCAAAAACCCAAAACAAAGCCTCAAACCTTTGATCAATTTCATCGTGCAAACTTGACATTAAAACGTTAATTGCACACTGCCATGAACATTGCCCAGGTGGCAGGCTACCTTGTTTTTAATTTTTAAAACATATAAATAACGTATTTTTTAGGTAATCATAATTTTTTATAACCAATCATAATTTAAAATAAACAGTTATAAATTAATAAATTATAATTATAAAATAAAATTTCATATTGAAACATTAAAAAGCCTTCCCTATTGTCTAAAATGTTTTTTACCAATAAAATTAATTAAAAAATGATAAGAACAATCTTATGGAGGTTGGACTAATAATAAAAAAAATCAAAGTTTGAATAAAAATAAGGAAAATACTCAATAGGAATAATATTACATTTATTTTACAATAGTTAAATCACATTAGTGCGATTGGTTTCGATGGGCCTTGTTCTGCATTGTGACACATGTTCCAAACCCGCTGCGAGGAGACACCTAAAAATACAACTAGTTAAGTGTTCGTGTGGCTTAGGCTGGGTGCGATCCGTGGGTGATTTTGACAGCTTAGATTCCCCTGGTTTGTGGTTTCTTAGCTAGAGGCTAGTCCCGCAAACAAAAAAAATTATATTTATTTTATAATAATATGTAAAAGTAATTATGATAATGATGATGATAATGTTAGGATATTTAGACACTTACGAGTTAGTTAAGATCAACTTGGTCTAATGTGTCGTTAGTTAAAAGTGTGTTTCTTTAGTATGCATTAGTATGGATTTGCAGTTAAGTAATCTAACCTTCACAATATGTTCTTGACAAATAGTAATCTGATTGTTCATATTCTCCTTGATCTTAACGACTACATTGATATGTGGATTAACACTCGATTGGTCCAGGATCTCTATTTAAAGAGCATGGAGGGTCATTTGTCGATGATCAAATGTGAGAAACTCTCTATAATGTTTTCTTTTTCATTAATAAATTGTTCCAAGTGGTTGTATTGGCTAGGGTTGTGGATGTTTCCCCACAGGGGTTTTACCACGTAAAAACATCGGTGTGTTGATATTTAATCTAGTTGTGTGAGTGGTTACTGAAAGTGCTCATCCTCTATTGGAATACATGTTTTTTAGAACATAGTATCATATCGCATTAATACCTGCTCCCATTGTAGATCATGATCCTGAAGCCATGTTGTCACATCTCTCGTTTCTTCCATTTTTATACATTTTTGGGCTAAGAGGACTATTTCATTACATCCAGGGCACTCATTTCAGTTACGAATGTCTTTTATTTTTTACTCAAAAAGGTTTATATTTTCCCAATATATGACCATTTCAGTTAGATCCAGAGGTATAAAGCCTAAATACGCCAATTTAAATTTTTACAGAGATAATATTTTGGTTTTATTTCAGTTTTCTATTTTTCATTTCTAGGTTGCTACTCTTTTCGATATGCATATGATTTTTTCTTTGTGCTTTGTGAGATCTCAAAAAATCAAAAAAATAGTGGAAAGGGTTTTGATGTCTGATTATGGTCTTTGTCATGCACTCTGTGCAATCTTGGTAAATTAGAAATAGAGGGAAAACTTGCATTTTTCCGAGTAAGCTAATCAAGATATAACCCTTGTTGTCGCCAAGAATAAATTTTTTTTGGTATGAAAAGAGTGTTTTTTTAGAATGCTCTCCAAGGTCATCTTCCATAAACAACACCCCCAATCCTCCTTCTTAACAATATAATGTGTTTTGCACTAGCTCACTTGGTTAAAAGTTTCTTTATTAAGTAAGAGGTGTTCAGTTCAAGTCTTTTTTTTGTTACTTTTTTCTTTTTTAAAGTTCATGAATCCATCATAAAGTGTATTTCTCCTCAATTATAAAAGTGAATCACTATAAGTAGCTTTAATATTTTATTTTAAGTTATTTATTTTGCACGCAACTTTCATTTATAGAGTAACTCCATTGTAAAAGTGATCCTTGTTTATTCTATAAAAGTGAGTCACTTCATTAGAAACTTATTTATAAAAGTGAAGTTATTAGAAGGAGGTGTATCACCATGTGGACTAAATTCTACTTGCCATGTGGCTCTTTGGTTATCATTTATGTTGTTTTTCAAAAGGGCATAACTTTCACATCTAAAGTCCATTTTTAGTGTCGTTTTTTTCAAACAGCCAACTATTTTTTCAAGAGCATTCCATCCATACCATCAGTTTCAGATTTTAAATCCATATTCTATGCATATTAAACACGGATTATCCCAATGATCTTTTGTTTACTAGTACCAACTATTTCTCATGGAAATCCCATATGGAGGATGTATTAAGAAGTAAAGGACTGTATCGAATTACCTTAGGAAAAAAGAAATAACCCATTGTTGATGACAAGTATGCCAAATGGGTTATTAGGAATTATTAAGCATGTGGACTAATTGACATGCCCATATCTCATGATTTAAGGTTTAAACTTCAAGGAATTGAAGGCCAAGATAACACTTGGGAAAATTTTAAACCTATGTTTGGTAAACACAATATTATTTGAGCTCACCAGTTGGAAAATTAGTTAATGAATTTAATTCCAAATGATTTTCCTTGCATTGAAGATTACTTATCTAAGTTCAAAACACTTAGAATTTTGTGCATCTAGAACTAAAGGAAGATCGATGCATATATGTTATTCTCTTTAAGCTTGGCACTGCATATTCTTTTTTTGTATCTATCTTTTATGCCACTAGAGAAAATCTAGGGAGTGCTTATAAAGAACCCTCTCTTTATTCCTTTTGTGATGTTATTATTCGAGAATAAGATAATCTTCTGCAGCTTGGACTAATCAACAATGCAGTTACATCCAAAAAATCCTTAGTGGTTCAGCAGAAAGATAAATCCAATAATCCCAAGAAGCAACATCCTCACCACAACAACAAGAAAAATAAGGGTCCCAAACCCTCTCTACCAACTTCTTCTCCTAATGGTGACAAAGGAAAGAAATCTAAAAATAAGACGACTAACATACACTATAAATTTTGTGGGAAAGATGGTCATGTGGAGTCCAAATGTTTTAAGAAGACAGAAGCTTTGGAAGCAATGATGAATAAGCACAAAAGCAATATTGATTCTTCTTCTTCTAAATATTCTTTTCATGTACATGCTCTTTTTGCTTCTAGTTTCACCTTCAATGCAACTTCTACTTCTTTCTATGATGAGTGGCTTATTGATTCTAGGGAATATTATCATATGGCTAAGGATAAAGCCATATTTTCTGCTCTTAATGAATGTAACACCAAGAATATATTTGTTAGTGATGATATATATCAGTGTTGTAGGGTATGGAATAATTCAGGTAGATAATGGTCATTTCAATGATGTATTATGTGTTCCATGTCTTTCCTGCAACCTTCTCTCAGTGTATCAAATCCCTCATTCAGGAAAATGTAAAACCATAGAGTTTTCACCTCACCATGTTGTAATCAAGGATCTAAAATATCCTAAGCATATTCTTACAACTAGAATTGTTGATGCTATTACTAGGTTGTACAAGTTTGACAACTTTGGGTCATCATCTTTTCCATCAGTTTTTCTTTCTCATAGCGATGAATTGAGAAAACTTTGGCATGAGTGTTTTGGTCATCTAAACTATTTCTCATTGTAACACCTATGTATAAATAGATGGTGATTGGTCTTCCTCTTGTTTCTTGCAGAGATGGTGCTTGTGTCGGTTGTGTTCTCGACAAACATCATAGGGACAATATTGGAAAATGTGCCTCTTGGCACGCCTCGACCCCTTTGTAGCTTGTTCACAATGACTTGTGTGGTCCACTTTCTTCTCCTTCCTTTTTTGTGTGCAAGTATTTCTTAACTTGGGTTTACTTCTTAAAACTTAAGAGCGAAGTTTTCGAAAATATTTTGGCCTACAAGGCCCTTGTAGAAAAACAATCTAGACATCAACTTCAAAGGTTAAGAACAGATAATGGAGGAGAATATATGAACAACAATTCTACAAGTTACTGCACCACACAGGGCATCCAAATGCAACACATTGTTCCATATACACCATAACAAATTGGTGTTGTTGAGAGAAAGAATCACACTTTAAGGAAATGGCTAATTGTATGATTCAATCTAAGGGATTAAGTATTAATTATTGGGAAGAAGCCATTAACTATGCAAATTACATAGTAAATCTCACTCCCACAAAGGATCTATAAAATATAACACCAAAAGAAGTGTAACAACTCCTTGCACTCCTTCCACCACTTTTTTTTTTAATTTCCATCACCAAGTGTACATTCGTGTGTTTATAATCGACATTTTTCTTATATATATATATTATAATGTTTCTCATAAATTATTATTTAATTCCCTTAAGCATGCCAACTCTGCCATTATAACGATCATCAACATTAAATGTACCTTCTCCTCTTAGAAGGCATTGCAACTTGTTTTAAGTTTTATGTTATGTTCTCATTCATACAATATTACAATCTTTTGTACCCAAGCCCACATAAACAATTGTGGTCTTGTAGGAACAAGTTATGATTCAAAAGGTCTAGAGAAAGCTCATATTGTCTATAGATAATATTTCATTACTTAAAATTCTAATGTATCATGATTCTTGAATACTTTAAATATTTTATTATGGCTTGAAAGTCATGTACTAGTTATCAATTAATTATACCACCCATAAGTAATGTATACATCAACATTGGAGATGGGTTTTAACCCACTCCTCTATGTTGCAATATATTTATTCAAGACCAAATATATTATTATAACCATATCATAGTGACGTTGGTGGATTGAATCCACGATTTCTCCTTTGATAACATTTAAATCTACCCTATCTCTCTGCCTTAGGGTCTCCACAATTTCTCCTTTGATAACATTTAAAGCTACCCTAGTTCTCTTCCTTAGGGTCTCCACAATTTACCATAGCAACATTTAAAACTTATTGTTGTCACTTGAAATATTACGTACAAACACAACATGTTTTGTGTTAACTGTCTGGAGTAAAACATAGACTTGACTAGATATTAACCATGAATAGTCTAGGTTTAGGTTAATGTAAATCCATGATGGCAGAATCTGGTTAGGCCATGCCTTAGCGTCATTAATTCCTATGCATGTAATACTATAACAATACACCAAGTCTTCCACAAATGGGGTGACACACAACACACAAGCACCACGTCGCACCTGGCCATGCCAAGCCATAAATAAGGCAGGTCAGCTCCCATCCCCTCATCATTAAGTATGTGAGCCAGCCTTAACTGTTAACCAAGAGCCATGGGACTGCTCCCTCACGTGAACAGACCGACGACAAAGAAATTCAATGATGGGGGGTTGATAATGGCATTCGTCATGTCGCACCTCCTTGTTATCACCCAACTATGCATCAATTCTCTCCATTTCACCTTCGGTCCGCACCAGGATAACATTTTTGTGCTCTAGGGAGACCATTGCAACACCTCCTGCAACTTTTCCATTAGACTCACCTTCTCAATCCCATGGGAGAGAGGTAAGTTGTGTTGCGACCTAGCCTAGTACAGCCTGGCTGCGAGACAAAAGCGACAACAGAGGCTAGAGAGGGCACTCTCCATGGCCTGCACTCAGAGAATTTAGATAGCTCGTAGGGAATAGATGGCCTAGTCACATCTGATGGCGTATGTGGAGGAGGTCATTCTGGAGGAACCCATACAGATCCCTCCAGAGTCTCTTCTCTTCATGATGCCAGAGAATTGGCAGCCTCCAAGCAGCTTACCTGAGGAAGATACTCAATCAGTTACAGCGGCTCACCATGAAACCAACACCATGGAGGCAAAAATGGAGGAGTTCCACATCTGCTACGTCGAGGAGGAGTTCCTAGAGGAGCTCCTCCATATGGCCGCTCAGGATGTCACCCTTTCAGTGGGCTACGATCCTTCCAGAACTACTGAGCGAGAAGAGGACCCTAGGAAGAAGGTAGGAGCATAGGGACAAAGTGCAATAGCAGAGTACCAAGATGGAGTAGAGGATGGAATGCAGGATGCAACAATCGAGGCTATGGAGGGTAGCATGTCGAAGGAGGGTGGAAAGGTCCTTGCACCACCTCCTATCTTGATTTCATCGAAACAATGACGTGTCCCCCTGCCCTTCTTCTTCCACTCGGAATAGTTAGGCTTCGTGTTTGACTTGAGAAGCTAGATGCCAGACCAGGTCTATCGTGGAATGGATCGCACAATGAAGACCTCGACAAGGCCACCTCTAGAAAAAACGGGTAATTTCTTGGCTAGGAATACCTTCTGGTTATGGTTAGATGTTCAGGTTCTGGTTAGGGGTTTACTTAACTCAAACTCTTTAATGTTTTGTCTAGTTTCAATTTCAGTTTTCATGGTTAATGCACAAACTATAGGCCACCACCTGTCCTGGTTTCCTCCGAGCAAGACAGGTGGCGGTCCGCCTCTTTTGGACATGCATATCCAAGGCTGCCAATTGTTCCAGTTTTCGGTAATTTGGTGGAACAGGTGGCAACCTAAGGACAGATGTTTCTTTTTGCATGTGATATAATACAATAAAATCTACCCTCTTTTTTACTTAAAAAAAAAAAAAAAAAATAATACACCAAGTCTTAACTATGGTGTGTTAATAGAGTCATTCACAAGTTCAGAGTATCAAATCCATTTGGATGGGGAGCATTAGAGTCATATTCCCTACTCTAACCAACCATAGGGTTTCGTTGCTTCCATTTTTCATTTCAGAACATACTTGAACCCAAGTTGTAACGAGTTCCAAGGTAATACAGGTGCTAGCTTCATTTATTAAAATGGTTGGATAGTTTAATACTTATACTAGCTTCTTCTTGTATCTATTTATCTCAAAAATGACTTTGTTTATGTGGTTTGTATGCATGGTTACATAGGTTTGGAATTTCACGGCTTTCCCAAACAACATGCTCATTGTCCATTGAGCATTAAGGTAAAAAGTGATTTTATTAATAGTAAGAAATCTTAAGATTTCATCTTATATTATTTGAATCTCTCTAATGCTATCAGGCTATGGATTCCATGCAGGGTCCATTGAAACCCTTGGTGCGAAGTCAGAATCAATGGTCACTGATAACCAGGTACTATGACTTGTATTCTAGTGAATACCCATTTATTTCTTCGTAGCTTAAGAGTTGTCTTGAAGGAATACGATTTCGAGAGCATCAATTGGGTGATAATATTGAGATCGATTCTCTTTGTCATGTTACAGAGGTTAGGTAGCGATGTATTTACTTCTTCCAAAAATATATATGAGCTCAATTGTTGAAACCTCTAATGAGATAACCAATATACAATTTTTTAGCTTTGTTTTAATACTATTATGATTTGTTTTAACTCCAACATTTGAGGCATAGCTATTGGAGCTCATACATAATATCTTTTAGGTTGTATATATTAAAAATAACGCCTTCTTTGTTTTTGGTCAATGGGAAAACAATTTTTTTATTATGAGAAGAGTTTTAAAACATTTTGTTATTTTGTTTTGAGCCATGATGCCATGGTCAATGGCTTCACACGGTTTCCATTAAACGTTTACTCTGTCATTTCTTAAAATGAGGCTTGGTTATCATACTACATTATATTGTTTTTAGCCACAAGATTTCTTTAATTATTTACCATATTTATCTCTGCACCATATTTTGTATTAAAATGGTTTATGATTATGAGATTTTCCCGCATCATTTTGATTCCGGTTTAGTTTTAAACTAAATATTTCGTATTTCTTTTACTGGTTGAAGTATACATTGCTTATTATGCAAAAATGGTTCTTTCTATTCTCAATCGAGAACATTTTTCTTTTAATAAACAAATAATCTTAATTGAAAATAACAGGTAGATAAAAATATTTATTTTCTTTCGAGTTGCACTAAATGAATATTAATTCTTCTACCAAGGACAACATGCTACATAGTTCACCATGCATTTTTTTTTGCTAGTCTGATAAATAAATAAAAAACTGAAAATAAAATCCTGCAAGCATTCTTATTATTTTCTTGCTACCAACCTTCAAATAATAAATAGAACACATATGTATTTATGATTATAATCAATATTGTAACTTTTACAACTATTCTCTAATGTATTACTTGTCATTCTTTAAGGAAAAAAAACAAATAAAAATAAAGAAAACTTATCTGAGCCATCTTCGATAACTGGGAAACAAATTGGATAGGGAACCAGTTCCTCGCAACCATAGACACGAACAAATAAAGTTACTTGTCCTTGTCGCCCTCGAGCCTAAATCATTAATCCATGGGGACTAAAAATTGTATAACCTTTACCATAAGTCCTTGAGTTTAGTTCTTCCCTGAACCATTAAACTATTTTATTCTGAAGTACTCAGTAATGTCCTTCCTCATAACATACTTGTCTTTAATAGCTTTCCTAGGTCTTTTCAAGTTGGCCTCATCCCTAACCCTAGGGAATATTCTTGGCCTAATTTTGTGCTAGCTTGTTCCCTCACATCCCACACCTTTGGGAGTAGGGTTCTACTTGTCCCATGGACAATAATTCGTTTTGGTGGTTTTATCCTTTTCACTCACCCATGGAATAATTATTTACTCTTTGTAATTGGATTCCCTAATCAGTTTGTATTTTGTTAATTAAATAAATTAAAAATAAAGGTTACAAAAATATTCATCGTTGATGTTTATGATGACATAGTTCCACATAATTCTTTTCCAATAACTTTCACAATA
>ML780754.1:1010164-1022119 GCA_009831015.1 Picea engelmannii
GGAGAAAGATAGAGAAAATACAAAAGAATTTTATAACCTATAATCTCAAAATTAAAGGAAATACACCCTATCCCATCCTCCTCGTAGAAACAAGCCTCTCCCCCATTGAGAGCATGGCTATGACTAGATACCTAATGTATAAGCACAAGTTAAACAACATGGTAGACAAGAAGCTACTTAAAATTGCTTCAAAATCAAGTCATAACCACCATCGACTCAAGTGAGGATGGCATAAAGACGTCCGGTCTTGGCTAAACTATTGGGGAATCATGGAAGAAACCATTTTGCAGAATAAATATACTATTAAAAAGAACTTCAATCAAAATTTAAGGAAAAAATGTGGTGTGATAAAGAGTTAGAGGAAAAAAGAAAATTAAGGTATTATAAAGATGTAATCAACCCTAATCTAGAAGATCAAAATTATCTATCTATTTTTCCAAGTGTAAAGAAAAAAATAAGCATTGCTAAGATAAGAACAAATTTTCATGACCTCCATAGTGAAACTGGGTGTTGGTCAATTCCTAAAACACCATGGGATCAAAGAGTTTGTTGCCTTTGTGACACTAAGAAGGTTGAAGATGAAAAACACTTTCTCTTAGATTGTCCAGCCTATACCCATATTAGATCTCATTTTCAAAATATTAATCACACTACCAACCTTCCTAACCTCTTAACTCAAAAAAAGTATGGTGATCTTGGAAAGCTTCTCTTAATGCTTTTTGAGCACAAAAACAAAATTCTAAAGAATCACAAGTAATCACTTACCCTCTTAAGGTCTGATAGACCAATTAAATCTTAGTGGACGTTAATCATCATCATCATCATATATATACGTGTATTATTATTATTGAGCTATGCCAATGATTTGGTGAGCATTCTATTATTATATATATTATATATAAAATATAAAATATCATCATTGTGATATTTCCAAACATTTCATGGTGATTATCAATGTCATGGGTAAATGTAAAATAAAATTTCATCTAAACATAAATACTCTTTCTTAATAGTTTTTGTTGTGTTGTAAAAGGTATTTTGAATAATATTTATATAATATTCAAGTTAATACATTTTTAAAATAAATTATATGGTAATTAATTAAATGACAATTTATATTTATGATAAATGGTTGCTTAAAGTTGTAATTTTAAATGTTATGTTTAATTTTTAAAATAAACAAATACTTAATGTTTAAGAGTTATATTTTATACTTGTAAAATAATATTTAGTTTAATTTAAATAAGATAATTGTATACATAAGTAAATTTAGTGGTTTTTGTGTTTTGAACTTTAAACATAAGTAGTATTGATTATAATGATCAAAAGTAAATTAACGAGGCTTTGAAATATAATTTTAAAAATGATCATTATAATTATAAAAATTAATAATGTTTTGATATTCAATTTTGAGATGGATGGAGTTTTAATCAAAACTAATAAATAAAGTAAAGATTAATAAAGTTTTAATATCTAATTTTGATATTAATTAGATTTTTATCAAAAATTATGATTGTTGAAAAACATAAAACACTATTAATAACCATTTGTAAATGAGATGTTATTCTCATCTTCTAGATATGTTTCAATTATTAAAATATAAATTAAATTAATAATCTTGATAAAAATTGAATTACAATGACATATATGTGGAATCAAATTCTGAGAAATGAAAAACAGCTTGGTGATACATGTGGGCAGCACCAACAACATAAACTTTATCACACCCAGTAAACCGTTCAAATTAAAATAATGTTTTATTAGTTGGCACCAATTTCTCACTCTAAAATTGGCGTGATGGGTATTGTACCATCAGCCGAACAGTGTGAAACAGTAAAACAACTATCAAGTACTAGGCGATGGAGAGAGAACTTGGAGGCGACCCTAGAGGCGAACCAGGAACCCATCTCACAGTCTTCCCCTGATCTCTTGGACCTTCTAGTCTTTCCCTGGAGACCATCTCTTGGATGCAGGACTTTGATTTCCTAAAAGGCTTTTGTCAGTGACCCTTTACACTCCACTGCACTGGTCTGTTCTGGATTTTAGTGCGTTTGGGACTGTTTGCATTGGGACTGTCCTACTCTGTCTCATTTTTTGTCTTCTTTTCCAGATACTGACATACAGAGATTGGTTTTTTATATTTGATAGGCCCTGTCTTTCCTGACCAAGAACTGTTACTCAGCAACTTGTTGTCCTCTTTCGTTTTCTTCCCACTGGCCCGCACTCCCCATTTTCGCTGCTTTGCTTATTACTAGTGGGCCTGCAGTGGTCTCTCAGCCATTATTTATAATGGACTCACTGTCAAACATTCTTATGCACCCTTCCGACGAACTTTTATGGAAACAGATGGGTCTTTTTGATAAAGTGGACTCCCTCAAAAATAAGCTGTTGAATCTTCCCTCCAAGCCCTCCATTTCAAACAGCCTTTCCGTTCTCGTCGATTTCCCTGTTGGCCTAGTCTCTCCTCCACTGACAGAAGCCATTGCTCCGAAAAACACTCCTCCTGTTCCTGATAGGCCCCTCCCTGCTTCCAACACCTCTTTACCTCTTGATTGAGCTAGCCGCCCTACCTTTCCGGACGCTCAAAGAGCCCCTTCATCCTCTCACCGAGTTGCATCCTACGGTCGCAAGGAATGGAAATCAAACAGAAGATCAAAGCATTTGGTTCTAGGCGATGGAGTGGGCTTAGAAGACCTTTGCAAAATGTCCATATGTGCTCTGGTGGGTCGTATCTCCTACAAAAGATTGAGCACTCAACCTCTGGAGGACTGGATAAAGATTAAGTGGTTTCCTCTCTTAGGCTACTCTCTGGAAGTCCTCTACCTCAAAAAAGGTTGGCTCTGCTTCTACTGTAAGTCTCCTGAGGATGCATCACTGTTACTATCTTCTTTGTGGGTCTTCGGTGGAAGCAGCCTCATGCTCAAGCACTGGTGAATGGCTTTCAATCCGGACACTGACTTCTTTCAACTCAGACATCTTTGGGTGCTTCTCCCGGGTCTTCCACTTCATCTCTGGAATGAAGGAGCCATTAGAGCTATAGGAAACTCCCTGGGCAAGTTCATCGCTTTTGACGCATAGTCACTCACTGGTCCTTTAAGGAAAATGGGCAGAGTTCTGGTCGAGATGAACATAACTACTGCTTTGCCAGAAACACTTGATATCGAATGGAGAGGACGAAAATTACTACACAACCTGGACTATCTCGGACTCCCTTTCCGCTGCAACCGTTGTCGTGAAACTGGCCATCTTCGTCGATCTTGCCCTGGTAAGTCTTTGATAGACCCTTCTGATGATACCGACCTGCACCTAAACCCTCCCAACTATATGGATGAAGATCCATCCCTTGCTTTCTTGGATACGCCCCCTGAACCCCCCTCCCCTCCCTTACCTAGACAAGCTGAACCTCTGACGTCTAAGCTGAATCAACTCTGACCTACTCTTTTTAAATCCCTTTCTGTTGCTGAGAAGGAAACCATCAATAGCTACCATTGGCTCTCTTCCTCCTTCTATACTAAGCCTCCCCTTCCAGAAGTTGAGATGCCATAGCCGCCCTTTTCTCTTGCTCCCTCTACTCTCAGCTCCCATCCGACTAGTGATGACCCTACAGATTTCCTTGCCTCTTCCCTCCTTTCGCTCCCCCTTCCTCCTTCTCTTCCGGACAAGCAGTCCAGTCTTCCTATCTTCTCTATTGAAATGGAAGAATCCCCATCTGTTCTTCCAGGATATAGACAGCCTGAGGAAGACAAAGAAAACCTCTTGGCTGCGCTGAACTCCTCGACCTCTACCCCTTTTCTCCTGGACAACACTTCTCAGCTACCTATTTATCGGGGTAAAGAGCTCATTGTTCCATCTTCGGAGGCTGGCACTTCTTCTTCACAACACACTAGAAAAGATGTCAAAGCCTTTGCTTGGTCGCGAGGTATTGGTGCGGAACTCTCCCCTCTCCAGATGCGAAGTTCCAAAAAGAAAAGGAATCTATTGAGCTCTTAGCAAACTATTTATGTCATTCCCTCACATGATGGAAATGACCTTAGAGCTTTGAAGGCCTTGGCACGATCCAAGTAATGATTGTGCTCTCCTTAAATATATGAGGGATCGGAGGCACCCTCAAGGCTGCTTCCTTCCGAAGACTGCTAGAGCGATTAAAGCCTGATATCATCTTTCTCCAAGAGACCCTCTTGGCCGATCAAAAATCCAGAGACTTTGTGCACCAATTTCGCTCATCTTGGGTCACAGCGGCTGTTAACTCCATTGGAACCTCCAGTGGCTTGCTAGTGGCATGGGACCCTGGTCTTTTTTATTTGAGACCCTTCCTGACGAGTGGAGGCATTTTTTTGGTAGGTCGTTTCTTAGCTACCAATCAGGAGCTAGCATTTCTAAATGTCTACGGCCCCTGTATGGACAGATTGTAGTTCTGGACTCATCTAGCAAATAGTGGTCTACTTTCCATCCCAAACCTTATTCTTGACAGTGATCTAAACATCATTCTTTCGGCAGACAAACACTGGGGAGGATCCTTCTCGTTTGGTACTAATGAATATTTCTACAGAGATCTCTTTGCCTCCAAAAATCTGATCGATGTCCTACCGACCCATCTGGTCCCTACTTGGTGAAATGGGCGGTCTGGATCTGATGCAATTGCTAGATGTCTGGATTGTTTTTTAGTTTCTGATGTTTTTTTGTCTTCTACAGGATTTTCAACCTTGTGGGTGGAGTTCCCCTTCGTTTCCGACCATGCTCCCATCCTCCTTCAGCTGAAACTTCCCCCTTTGCACAGTTCATTTCCGTTCAAGTTCAACCACCACTGGTTATCGTATGCTGACTACTCCGCTTTAGTCCATATTGTCTAGACGGATCCTTGCTTCCTATGTGAAGAAAACCCACAGCTACGAATCGTTTGGAAACTGAAGGTGCTCAAATCTCAATCAAAAACTTGGTTTAAAGCTAAAAAGACAGCGGAGACATCCCTGTTACAAAATCTGAAGTCTGAGATTATTCAACACATAATTAAATCAACTTCTTACGTCTTGTCCGTGGAGGATTCAGCTAGTCTAAAGGCGCTTGAGAGTAGTAGAGCCTCCATTCTTTGTGAGGAGGAAAATTGTTGGAGACTTCGCAGCCGTGCTACCTGGTTAAAAAGTGGAGATTCAAATTCAAAAATTTTCCACAAAGTGGCATGCTACAACAGAAACAAAAAGATTATTTGGTCAATTGAAAGCGAATGTGTTGGGCTTCTTCGTGGATAGGAAGCAATAAAACACGAGGTTGTCTCACATTTTGAACAGTTGTTCAAAGCCAGCAGCAACCTCAATCTCCATGAGAAATGTACTACTACCAGCCTTGTCCCACAGTTAGTTTTTGCAGCTGATGCTACTGACCTCTACAAACCTGTCTCTCTGTCGGAGCTTAAATAAATTCTGATTCATTTCAAAAAAGAGAGGAGTCTTAGGCCCGATGGCTGGACGGGCGAATTCTTCATTTTAGTTTTTGATCTCGTAGGAGTGGATCTCCTCTAGATGGTGGAGGACTCTCATATAAAAGGAAATATTTTTGGAAGCCTTAACTCCACCTTTTTGGTCTTGATTCCGAAAGAAAACAACTCGGTCTCCTTCAATGACTACTGACCGATCTCACTGTGCAACCTCATTTATAAGGTAATTTCAAAAGTTATCTCTAACCGGATCAAGCCGATTCTTGAAAGGAGTCTTTCAGTGGAACAACTGGGATTTTTGAAGGGCAGAAGAATTTAGGATGTTATTGGAGCAGCCCACGAGAGCATCCACAGCATCAAACAGAAAAATATAAAGGCGTTGGTCATGAAGCTCGACCTCAAAAAATATTTTGACAGCATTGATTGGGAGTTTTTGAGACTAATCTTACACACATTGGGTTTTGGAGACAAGTTTACTGATTGGATTCTGTCATGTGTCATTAGTGCTAATTTTGCAGTGATGATCAATGGAGAGGCAACAAGTTTTTTCAAAAGTGAGAGGGGGCTCCGTCAGGGGTGCCCACTCTCTCCTTACCTCTTTATCTTGATAATGGAAGGCCTTAGCCTTCTCCTCTCTAAAAGCATCACCGAATGCCACATTTCTGGTATAAAAGTTTCAAAGTTCATAAAGATCATTCATCTTATGTTTGTTGATGATGTCCTCCTAATGACAAAAGCTGATCTCACGGAATGGTTAGCGATCCTGGACTTGCTAAAGATCTTCTATTCTGTTTCGGGATTGTCCATCAATTATTCTAAATCCACCATCCATTTTTGGGGGCTAACTGATGCCGAGCTTATTCTCCTCAAAGACTCCATCCCCTTCTCCTTTATTGATCTGAGTGAAGGTTTCAGATACCTTGGTTATCAGCTGAAGCCGAGAGCCTCCTCTTATGTTGATTGGCGTTGGCTCGTGGCAATTTTTGAAAGGAGAATTGGCTTTTGGTGTAATAAATGGTTGTCCCTGGGTGGGCACTTCACCCTGGTCAAATCGGTGTTGGAAAGCCTCGTTGTTTTCTGGATGACTCTAGAGAGGATCCCCAATAAGATCATCATTATTCTTGGAAGACTCTCTTTTAATTTCCTGTGGAATGGCCAAGCTGGTAAGCACCGCTTTCATCTTTGTAGCTGGGATTCACTGTCAAAACCTCAAAGGGCAAGGGGTTGGGGACTCAAGAACCTTTCCGCCTTAAACACAACCCTTCTGGCTAGTTCTTTTTGGAGAGCGGTCTCACATGACAACATTTGGCACCGAATTATATTGGAAAAATACATGGGATCCCTGCCTCTTCTCACCTGGTTAAGAAAGCCATCGCTACTGCAAAAGAGGGCATAATCCTTTTGGAAGGGTCTGGTCTCTTCCTCTCTGATGATCCTTCATTGGCTCCGTTGGAAGCCAGGATCGGGTACTGATATTAATATTGGAAGGGACAAAATCCTCAGGCTGGAGGATCAATCGATTCTCTCTACGTATCTAAGAACACAGCTTTGTTCTTTAAACCTTTTGCGTTTGGCGTAGGTGAGAGTTTTGACCGACGTCCTCCCCCTTCCAGACAATTGGATGGGTAGTGGCGATCTACAATTCAGTGGATTGAGTGCCACTGAATGGGATTCCTTTACGGCGGCACTTAGAAGTGTCATAATCTCTCTAAATGACGAGCCAGACTCAATTCTTTGGGTTGGAGGAGATGCCTCAGGCATCATTACTGTCAAAAATCTCTACGCTTCCCTCCTGCAACCGCTGGAACTCGGCGCTGAAAACTCATGGCTACTTTAGCTGTGGAAGTGGTCGATTCCACTTAAATATAAACTCTTCATCTGGCTCGCTACAAAAGAGAAAATTCTCTCCTGGGATATGCTCCATAAGAGAGGCTGGGAGGGCCCTAGGATCTGTCTTCTTTGCAACCAAACCTCCGAAGGCATTCACCACATCCTTATTCATTGTGATTTTACAAAGGCTGTCTGGAATCGACTGATTCAACACTTTTCTCTTACCTTCTCCTGGATCGGTGCCACCATCTCAGATTGTTTTTCTTTGTGGTCCACTGAAAAATCTGCTCCACTTTGTTTGGCTGCCCATGCCTGCTGGCAGATTTGGATAGAACGGAACAAAGTGATTTTTGATGATCATCCTCCTTCCTCTCTTGCTGTAGTTCACAAAGTTTTGGCTTCCTTCTCCTAGAAACCGTCTACTATAAAATCCCTCCCCTTCAAAGCTTGTGAGTTTAAGATGGCTGAAGGTTACACTTTAGCTTGTTTTGACAGAGCTACACAGTCAAACGGCTTATGTTGTGGGGCTGGAGGCACCTTCAAAACCCATTCGTCGAGGATCACAAAGTGGTTCATCAATTGTGGAGCGGGTACAAATACAAAAGATGAACTTATGGATTTATGGGCTTCCCTCACTCTAGCATCCTTTTGGTCTATCAACCACTTACATGTCCTTGGTGACTCGAGAGTTATCATCGACTGGATAAATCATAAATTCAAGCTTCATTCAGTCCATATTGAATGCTAGAAGCAAAAAATGCAGGATCTATATAAAAACTTCACCGATATCAACTTCCATCACATTTCCAGATCACACAATAGGGAGGCGGATGCTCTCTCAAAGAGGGCTCTAAATGAAGTGGTAGGGAGAATCTCAGTCTACCACTGTGATAGAGGGAAAGAGAGTCCTATTTCCTATATTGATATCTTTGACATATGATGGTTGTTCCTCTTAAAGTAGATAGTTGACAGTTTTTGAAATTTTTTTGCTTGCTTCATCTTCCAGTCTTCCTCTTGCTATTGCTTGCCTTGGTTCAGTTCCTTTGAATCACTGGTTTTTTTATTGTAATGGTCCTTTCATTGCTAATGCACTGACCATGATTCTCAGCTTGCTGCAGCTTACTGTAAATGAATTTATACCCTATATAAATTTGAGAAAAAAAAATTCTTGAAAAAAAGTGACCCCATTCCATAAATCATATTTAATGAGAGTATCACACAATATAAAATAAAATAATATAAGTCAATTATTGCAATGAAATAAAATAATATAAGTCAATTATGAAATAATGTACAATGTGTACATATTTAAAACAAAAATTTAAAAAGAAGAGACTAGTAATTGTATCGCATCAACTTTATATAAAGTTAGTTAGACATTGAAAGAGTGGTATTGGTCTATGAGAATGGTGGTCCCACATGTATAATAATATAAATTCATTATACCATTTTAGATATTTTTTAAAGTTTATTATGTACAGATGGAGGGTTAATCATTTTCCAGTGGGGTTGCTGTTGGAATTTCAATCTACAGTAGTTGTTGTTGAGATGACAAACTGATTTCTTCAAATTATATATAACTTTAATTTGAAAAATTCATTAGGTTTATGAGAAGGAAAAAAATAAAAATAAAGAGATATTAGGTTTGTCAATACTAAGTTTAAAAGAGATTGTTTGAATTTTCAAAATATATTTTATTATTCTATTAGAATGTTTATAATAGTATATAAAAAATAGTGAAGCAAAGTGTGTTTATTATTTTAGTGAAAGAATTGTTTCAATGCAAAGGTTGAGTAATCTAAATTTTTGAATATTTGTATTATAAGTAAGATTTCTCAAACTAAATTGTAAATTGTAAATGTGAGGTAATTAAGTTTTAAACAATATTAAAATTTAAATTGTATTAACAAACAAAATCTATTAACCAAGATAGTATTGAAACTTTGTATAATTTACAATTTTCTCGGGTATAGATAATGGAAAGTGAATCTAATCTTGTACAAGGAATTTGACTAAACCAAAATATATAGGTCATGGAAAGTGAGAATAGATGGTTCATGGTTGCAGCTAATAGATAATCCTCAAGTGATGCCCCTCAGTACCAAAAAAGTCATTCGAGAAAATACAACAACAATAGACTTAACATAAAAGCTGAAAAACATATGGAAAGCAGACCCATAGGGATCCATTCAGCATCAAAAACTTTGAACCAACATCCAGAAATATGGTCAAACATCAGACAAAGAGAGTACAAAAATGAGTAAAACATAAGCATTTTGAATTTGGAAGTGTTGATGTTGTAGGTACTTGCTGTTATGGTTGAACCATGCCCTCTATGAAGGGCTTATGATAGTACCCATATTCATCTCCACCCACAGATTTAGTAATGTGTCATTCCTCAAAAGGAAGCCAAGTCCCTGCTTTTGATAGAGAATCTGCTAGCTGGTTTCATTACCTATAAACATGTTTGAGTGTGAAAGAATCAAATGAGTCTAGAAACCTGAAAATCTCCTCCAAAATAGGAAACAAAAATATATTATGACATATTTGTGCTTTCTGAAACCAATTGATAACATTCATTGAATCTCCAAATAGTTGGATGGATTTGACCCCCTTTTCCCCAACAAATTGAAGAAGAAGTTTTAAGGCCATAACTTCGATGAAGTTGTTGGTACCCGGACCCAAACCTGTTTTAATTTTGAAGAAGTGTTATGCCGAGAGGTACAGGACAACACCCCCATCACACTGTTGGTTTTCATTCTGAGAGGCATCATCAAAATAGGCATAGGGGCTAGAGCAATCTATCAATTCAAGTTGAATAATGTGGATGGCAGGGGTGTCTTTTTCCTAAGGGAAATGTGTAAGTATTGAGAGTCCTTGAGCAGCTGTAATTTCTAGAAGGGAGGGAAAGTCCTGGAAAATGGCTTTGTTGCGGGCCAACCAGATGCCCTAACATGCAATGAGAGGTAGAGCTTTAATAATTTTGTGGGCAGGAACCTGTAACCAAGTCTACCAAGCCAACTCTATTGTGGGCCCGTCCCAAGAAACCACTTGATTTAGAAGAACTGTGGGATCGTCCACTGGATAGAAATATACAACCTCTACCTCCATTTCAATAAAGGAAATGGTAGATTTATGAGGATTGATTATCATCCCAGTGGCCATCCGAAACAAATTGATGATCTCTGCAAGTTTTTCCGCATCTCTAGGTCACCCACTACAAAATATTAGCACATCATCTACGAAGAGTAAATGTGTAGTTTTGTAGCCAGGGGAAATCGATATGCCTTTAAAGTCCCCCGAGCTAACCGCTTGACCAATAGAACGGCTAAGACCCTCCACCACCAGCATAAATAATAGAGGAGAAAGAGGGCATCCTTGTCTTAGGCCATGCTCGGACTGAAATAAAGGAGAGGCAACCCCATTAATGAGTATTGCAAAAGATATTGAGGTTATGCATGCCATAACCCATTTGATAAAGGGAACTTCRAACCCBAGATGAGTAAGAAGGAKCCTAATGTAGGACCAATTGACTCGATCRTAAGCTTTGGATAAGTCAATTTTTAGGATAGCCCCCTGATGATCTGAAAATGAATTAGAAATCATACACCACTTGATCTGAACCGGATCTAAACCGAGTGTTTCTAATATCACTTGATCCTCAAATAGTATTAAGTATGACACCACTTTCTTATTCCAAGATTCTTTCATTGAGAGTGCTTATAACATGGAAGTGACTTATCTTACTTAACCATTAACATTTTAACTGATGAACATAACTTGCATAATCATTCATACATGAGCATATACGGAATCACATGAAAACAATAATTGTGTTTCACAATGACCTTCTTGCATGTTACTCAAACTCAATTACAAATGTCAAATTCGACATAGTCTTGAAAAACTGAATCCAATTACTATAAACACTATATATTTCTTTACAAAATGTCAAAAGACTCTCTTACAGCTTACAAATCCCAAATTTGCATAATTATGGCTTACAAATGAGTGATAATATTGTCACCATCGACTCCGTCTTAGAACATTGATTATGATGATGATAAATACCCCATAACTCTCAAAAGACTACAAACTTGACTTCAAAAGGAAAATGAGCAGAACTTTAATACATGAAAATGTTGTATTCAAAAACACAAAAATGTTGTGTGTAAAACAAAAAAACGTTGTGTGTAACACAAAAATGTTGTGTAAAACACAAAAAGGCCGTGTAACAAAAAAATGTTGTGTAAAACACAAAAAAGTTGTGTGTAACACAAAAATGTTGTGTGTACAATGTGTTGGGGTGTGTGCAATTAAATAGGCCACCCCTCTTAACAAAATCCCAATTATTGGATTAGTATCTAAAAATAATTTGGTTGGTTTATAACCAAATCCTAACCTTGTGGCATGTCTTTACTATAAATTGTTTAGTTTGTTTTTAACAAATTAAATGCATGGCATATTGGTTAAATTGTTAGAATATGTGGAGGAGGTCACGGGTTCCAATCCCCACGATCCTCTCCTTTATTTATGCCCTTTGTTTTAATTTGTTATATGTTATATATAGCATATAGTTCAATGGCCCATGCCCTTTGTTTTAATTTGTTATATGCTATATATATAGCATATAGTTCAATGGCCCGTGGATTTTGGAATGGATAAAATATATGTTATTTAATAAATAACATATA
>ML780754.1:1022149-1034750 GCA_009831015.1 Picea engelmannii
TATATATATATATAGTGATCAACACTCTTAGGTGAAGTTTTTTTGGTCTGTGGTTAGGCTCCTCATGCAAAATTCCTCCTACGACATCGAACCCTAGGTGGGGGGCGTAGGCCCTCCTTATCCATTTTTCGTCCCCTGGCTTCCCTTTTTCAGTTCCCGTATTTTCCCCTTCCTTCCCCTTATCTCCCATTCCGACCCTTTTTTGGTAGCGTACGTTGACAGGTCCCAGCAAGAGCATGTGTGTCCCCCACGTGGTCTAGGACACATGGAAGACTTTGATATGGTGGTCATGGATTATAAATCTAGTCCCCCAGGGTCGTCTGCCTTCTCCTCCCATGAAGAATTCTTGGAAATCCTCCATGCACCTTGTTCGGCTCTCCACACGAATTCACACTTACAACGAGTTAATGGCGGCCCTAATCTTGAACGTGCCAACTCCGATCCTTTCGATGATGTCTCCCCAGGTTCTCTACATTCTTCACCCTCCAGGCCGTCGAAGCAACCAAATGATTTTCAGTTGTCTTCTCCCAAGGAAAAGGTTTCTCTTCCGTTTGATTCACAGAAGGAAGAAAAGAAGGGGAATATTGGTAAAGGAGACCAGTCCTCGCCTCGAATCTTGGTTGGTTCATCCCCAAAAAAATCAGCAATGTGTATCAAGAAACGAAGGGGAGCTATGAGGATGGTAGTCGGGGATGACATTCCCATAAGAGAATTCCCTCACTGGTTGGGAAGACATTGGTTGGAATATTTAATGGTAAGTCTCTAAGAGAAAAATCCCTTAGAGGATGGATGAATAATATATGGAAACCCTTGATTGGATATTCCCCGAAAGTTCATATCCTGTCTAGAAATTGGATTTCCTTCATCTTCCTTTCGACAGAAGATTGCAAAGAGATTCAAAAGAAGAACTGGACCTGGGGCCCATCTGGTCTTACCCTTAAACCCTAGTCAGTGGATTTCAACCCCCTTAAGGAATCCATGGTTGTAGTGAAGGTGTGGGTGATTTTACCTAGTTTTCCATTGGCATTTTGGTCCAGGGAAGCATCGGAGGCTATTGGTAACAAATTGGGTTCTTTCTTCAAGATAGAACCTAGCTGGGACTCCAAAAAATATCATCGGTGGGCCTAGATCATGATCAAATTTGATATCAGATAAGTTCTAGTGGGTAGCATCGATTTAGTCTATGCTGCAATTACTTGGTACTAGAAGGTACATTATTGGAGACTACATTTCAGGTGCCATGGTTTCCATGAATTTGGACACATCTGCTCTCAGTGCACCAGAATCACGCCACTTCAACAACCCCCTTTTAAACAATGAAAATCCAAATCTACAATCAGAAAGTAGGACATGGTGAGGTCGTCTCGGTGGAAGGAAAAAATGAGGAAATTCCTTTGGATAATGACAAAGTGGTCCTCCCTAGTCAAGCTTTCGGAGACTTGGTTAAAAAATATTTTGATTCATGTATGGTTATTTATTCCTTTTCTTAGTAAAGTGCTCTTCATAATGGTAAGGGGTTGATTTTTCCTTTGTCTTATGTCCCCTCTTCGTCTGTTCCCCTCCCTTCCCCTAGGACCTCCTCCCTTCCTGAAGAATCCCCTTCAAAAGTCCCCACCTAGTTTCTTCTGCCATCCCAATGGTTTTGGAAAAGGAACTTATGGGAGAGCCTTTCCCTCTCACTACTCAAGTTGGACCTTATGCTTGCTTCCCCCTCACCCTCCCCTCCTAGGGTTTCCTCCTCCCTCCCCTCTCCTAAGGATTCTCCCCCCAAAAAACCCTCTCCCCCTTCCCTAGAAGTCTCTATTTATCCCTTGGTCAAAATATGTGTCTTGAGATCCAAAACTCGAGATACCAACCCTTCTTATGGAGGATTGTCCCTCGACCCTCCTCCTCTTGATTAGGCTGGAAGAAAATCCCATCTCTCATAAGCAAAATAAAGAGTCATTGTGGAAATTCTCAAAGGAACCCAAGCGACCATCACAAGGGCCCTTAGAGAAGGGAAATCCCTTCCGATGAAGGAAAGATGATCTTCCTTTCCTTCAAATCAAGAGGGGTTGGGGGTGCCCCAAAGAAACTAGCCCTCAAAAGAATGTTCCTAAGCCTAAATCCAGACATAATTATGATCCAAGAGACAATGTGTCCCGATGATAAAGCTAGAGAAAATTTCAGTCCTTGGCTTAGGAACTGGTCTTTCAGTACAATTGATGCCTCTAGTTTATCAAGAGGCTTGCTTATCGGGTGGAGCCCTAATATTCTGGCTTTTTCCTCCTCTATTGTTCGCTCTTCAATTTCAACCAAATTAAAACATAAGAATAATGATTTAGCCTTCTCAATGGTCAATATTTATGGTCCCTACTTTGATAGGACCTCCTTCTAGGAGGACTTGATTTCTGCAGGCATTTTTTATGACCCTCTACTGGTGGCAGGGGGGACCTGAATTTCATCCTACCCTTTCGGTAGTTTTGGGGAGCGCACCCTAGGGCAGACAATCAAAGCATTTTTTTCCTGTATTTTTTAGAAAATTCTCGTCTGGTGGATATCGAACCTGTGAAGCTCTCTCCCACTTGGAGAAATTTCAGGACTGAGGATGAGGAGGTTGCAAAACTATTGGATCACTTCTTAGTTTATAAAGCCTTCTAGGATTTGGGATCAAGTTTTAGAGTAGTGGTAGAGGTGGGAGGAATTTTGGACCACTGCCCAATCTTCTTACATTGGTCTTCGGGCTTTGAGTCCCCTCCTTCACCTCTTAAATTTTTCCAGTCCTGGTTGGTAGAAGAAGATTTCAAGAATCTGGTCCTCTCCACTTGGGTCAAGCTATCCCCTCTGAATCATGTTCCACTCATTGTGTAATTTGCATCTAATATCAAGACTATGAAAAGCACCATTAAAAAAATGCTTCCTCTTTGGAAATACAAGAGGCAATGATTTATTATGGACACTGAAGAAAGTCTCACCGAGGCCTATAGGAAGCTAAAGGAAAGCCCCCATTTTCAGTGAAAAGTTAGATGAATTAATAGAACTGGAGGAAAAATGAGCCTCGTGGATAAAGATAGAGGAGCAAAAGTGGCGCATTAAGAGCAGGGCTCTCTAGTTAAAAGCATGAGACAATAACACCAAGTTTTTTCATTAGTTTTTGAATTGTTGAAGAAACCTCAACACAATATGGGAAATCAAAGATGAAGAAGGAAATGTGGTAGTATGTAACGATCCTCCTCGTTACAACGACAAACCTCTTATAACAAGTGCAATTTTTTTTTTTGTTTATTTTTTTTAAAGTGTGTGTGCGCGTGTACAAGGGAACAATCACATTCGACTCTGCATTGCCACCCAACGACAAACAAGACGCAAACCACGACGAACCCAACAAGATGACATAAGACGCACAATAAGTATATGCATGCATTAACGACGATCAATCGACAATAAGTAAGACTGGCTACCCGCCCGTCCTACTCTACAATGGTTAGGACCTCCAAGACACATAAGCAATGCTCAAGCCCAGGTTCCCATCAATTTTAACCATTTAAGGTCTCAGGGCTGGTGACTGTTCTGAGGAACATGGAGGTGTCTACAACCTGCCTGACACAAGCAGACCAAGCAACAAAGGATTGCAATCAAGTACAACAAAAAATTAATGAACAACCACGACCTCTACGGAAGGCGCAAGTCCGAAGGACTCCGACAACAACCAACCATAATCAATCCATGCAACTAGCTAAATCCACAGAGTCCACAATCATCAATTCATCATAGAATAATCAAGTTTACAAGTGAGGATGGACAGGTTTAATCAGTCTAGATTACCATAAATGCAGTCCTAAATATCAATAATTAGAACAATTTATTATATCTTGACAAAATTATGATTACGCTACTTGTACTGAAATGTCTTGCAAGTATCAATTCTATATCAACTTAATGTCAAGAAATAGGTAGTGTAATTCCATCATATTTAATCTTGTCCATACAAAAATGGAAGAAGGTTCATAGGTCAAAGGTTCCGAGAGGTCCAATGTTTCAAGGAGAGTCTTCATTTGATAATTGGGTGAAAGTATCCCAACTGAAGAATACACAAGAAAGGAGACATTCATAAATTCTTTCTTTCTTTTTTTTAAGGTAGACACGCTTAAGTTCATCTGTTGTTGGTTTATTGAAATTATGCCTATTTTCTTTAGTGGCAGGGTAACACAAGATGGATCCATTACTCCAAATAATTCCAATTAGTAGACAGTTACCAAATCTACCCTTAAAAATAATGCACATTCAATTAATTGCAATTCCCCAATACTAATGCATAACAACTGATTATATAACATTAATGAATAACAGACCATACTACTAATTTACCTCACAACACAATCTAACACCTGTAGCCATAAGACCAGAGAAGGAGACTTGTGGAATTCAACGGAACACGTGCAATTGACCAACATGAGAAAACATTTTTTTGTAGATATATATTGTACACTTATGGAAAATAACTATTGAACAATAAATGAAATGAAAATACAGAAACTGCAATTGGTGATTCCGATCGATGGTAATCATAAAATTTGAAATTAGAAACTGCAATCTGTGATTCCGATCGATGGTAACCAATAAGCACACACCAAAAAGGGGTTTAGGCATTGCAGGTAGTAGATAGTGAGACCCAAAAAAATCAGACACCAAAGACGTGTAAGCATACAATGTTGTAGATACTCAATGGCAGGGAAAACTTAGACACTTAGACGTAAGGAGAGAGTAGATACTTAGACGTAAGGAGAGAGTAGATACTTAGACACGACATCGAATGTTACGACATAAAATTTAGTCATGAGATGTAGGCACGTTTCAAGCAATAATTCTCAGTCAAAGTGAAGCAGCAGGGTGGAACTCTTATCTTCATCCGACCGTGTCAAATTTTCCATATTCAAATCATGAAATTAAGCATGCTTTCTGCTAGAAACGAAATTCATGTCTGATATCAAGATTCGTCCTATATAATGGTATTCAGCGTACTGTGATATGTAGAGAAGGATTAACATCAAAACGCAGAGATTAGATTGGGTGAAAACGCATGGGTATTCTTCCCCAATCGCACAGGAAACCCAACACAAATGCAGAGAATGAGTAACATCAAAACGCAGAGATGAGATTGGGTGAAAATGCATGGGTCAACCATTTGTAAAACGCATGAGATGGCTTTTGCAGGGTTAGTATATGATGATAAACAATGCCTGGTTTAATATTGTTGATGTTTTTACCAAGAGATGAAAGGAAAATGATATATCAGGTTTAGAGTCTTCTGATCAACAAGACAACCAGACAGACAATGAGGATAGTTCCTACAACAAACTTGCTTGAATTAAATTTCCAATATATTAAAACTCACAAGGAAGGCTTGAACGTTATAGGAATTATGGATGTCGAGAGTCAAATTGAGGATTAAATGACCACTATGCAAATTCGAAACTAGGGATGCACACATTGAACCAGTGAAGAAATCCACTCGCTCTTGCTTCCAATCTGCCACTTACATCATCTTCATAGAATCTGGTAAAGGGCTTACCAATTTACAGAGTCCACTGAGGTAAAAGTCAGCCGTTAGGTGATATAGAGGTCAGGCTAGAGTGGCCATTTATTTTTTTCAACACAGGGTTAAAATTCTTCCCCAACACATAAAGGAAACAATGAGATACTTATTTTTATCCAGTACTAAATTTAACAACCGAGATACGTTTTTACAGTAGTTACCCAATAAAAAGAACGCCAAGGTAAATAAGAGAAACCACCATTCCAACCAACCAGGTTCAACACCGATCGAAGTTAAATAACTTCATCTCAGAACACCAAATAAAAAAAATGCTGACAGTAGAAGAGAAGGCTAGGGCCCTAAGGTTATCTCATCGAGAGGATCACAAGGGTTATATCTAACGAGGTGCAGAAAATAAACAACAAGGAAGCAGGATAAACCAAACCCCAAGGCTGTACTGAAGGACGTGTGTCATCAATCAGTCCATCTATCCAATACATGGGCAGATCTACATCATAAATCTTAATGCATTCTATTCTACCAAATAAACGATCATACCTTTGCCTTATTGCCTGCCTCGAATGGCGTCCGCACGCTTCATGTCGCTCATGCTCGCCGATCATCGAGACCTCACCGGTACCTCCCAGCCAACGCTAGGGGTACTCTGCTTCCCCGTTAGCCCCCCGAGCCGCAAAGGGGCCACACACTATCCAGATGGTACGTCTAGCCCCCAGCTCGCCTCGCAAGGCCGAGCTACCACTCCTATCCGAGCTGGAAAATCCCAACTCCCCACAAGTAATCAGTCAAGTCACAATTCTGGCAGCATAACGTTATGCTATCATCTGATCCCCTTCTTCCTTCTCCGTCCTCTCTTTTATATAGTTTTATAACTTCCCACTCTCCCCCAATTTCATTTACTTTAAGTTTTAAATAAAAACTTCTAAAAATTCTCTTTCGTACAAGTGTCATTCATCCCCCATGTTTCTCCATTAACTATTTTCTTTAATTTATTAAATTGTCTTATTTCCCTCACCCACCTAGAGTTACTCCTATTTTTACTCCTAGGTGTCCCTAGATTCCCTTACAGCTTTTAAATACTTTCCCTAAAATGATGTTGCTAAATTAGTTCAATTTAGAAGGTTCTTTATTGTCGATTCATTACTAAGTTGACCTCTCTTTTTACCATAAGTTCCCTTATTTCCCTTATTATGTTTCCTCCATTCCTTAGTTTCCTAATTTTTATTATTCCCTTCTTTCCCCTTTTATTAGAGCCATAATGGCAGTTGCGCTATTTAATCTTTTAATTTTATTATTAATTTAATATCTTTTTATACTTTCACAAGTTAGAAATTAAATTCTTCTTTAAAATTTTAAATCCACTGATTTTAATTAAATTCTTACTCTCTTCATTTTACCCCAAAATTTTATGAAGGCTAAAACTATTACTTAAGTGGTTTTTAGTTTAATTTTTATCTTTTTTATTTTTAGAGAGATAATTTCTTACGAGTAGACAAAATTTTACCCCTAAAGAAGTTTTAGACTTAGGACTTAGATTCTGAACTAGGTGACATTTTAATTACGGGAGTCATTTTAAAATTTCTTATAAAATATTAGTCTTAGGGCCATCTAGGTTCGTTCCTTTAACATCATCAACGCGACGTGCCCTTCAAGACGCACTACATGCTTCAAGGGTGCCACTCGCCTATAGTGTTTCTTTTGCGCGACGTGCCCTTCAGGATGCACCACGTGCTCCAAGGGTTCCACTTGCCTCTTGTGTTTCTTTTGCTTGACGTGCCCTTCAGGATGCACCACGTGCTCCAAGGGTGCCACTCGCCACTTGAATGATTGGTAGACATCAATAACCCCTGGAGTCAACACTCCGCTAGGTGAACTTGTGCGAGACTAAGGGATTCTAAGGAATAAGGCCCCCGCCTTATTGTGCACCCCTTAGAATCATCATGAACGACTGTCACAGTCTGCCCTCGCGGCATCGTGGGTCCTCTCGAACTAGGTAATTGTTAACCTACAGTTCGAGCCACGGCGGGAGTGCTAGTAGGCTGTGGCAGGGTTGTTGTCCACACCCCTCCCTCAACCTCTCTGGAAATCGTGTGTGGCCCCTTTACTCCATATGTGAGTCTGGTCAGCAAGCTATCGTCAACCTGCATCGTCAACAAACATGTCAGAACATGTCCACATCATATCATCTGATCAAATGTACTAAAATCACAGTAAAACAATCAAACCCCAAAAGCACACTCCCTGACTCGATCCGGAGTCCAAGGGGTTTCATCGATGCCTCTGCATCCTCAAGGTCCAAAACCCTGCACACTCAGTAAAACCGAGTCAATAGCACCTGTCTATGTCAATGCAGTAAACATCATGTCATCTATCATAATGCATCATAATTAAGGACAAATGTTTTAATATCATAAAAGTTTGGATCACTTGCGAGCAAGTGTCCTCAAAGAATAAGTTTCCTCAGTGCGCCAGAGCGGGATGTTACACAGTATCATTTGAGGACAAGTCAAAGCTTGGAGTAAATTTCTTAAGTAATGTTTTCTCAGACCCCCCTCCCCCGGTTGCCCTATTCAAGAAATTTTGGAGGTAGTGAGTAAATTTCCCACAGTGTTCTCTGAATATATGAATTTTGTAATGTCCCCATTTTGGGACATTATAACATTACAACATTTCAGAGTGTTATGCCTACCCGAGTAGCCAGATAGGGGTGACAGAGAGTTCGGGAGATATTGAGGGGTTTATTTGGGACCGACTTGTATCGTTCATCATCAGGATCCATTTTGCACAGCTGGGCTTTGGTTCCGTTGCATTTCGATGATTTCCATAATTTGAGTTATTATGGGTCATATCTTAATTAAATTCACTAAGAAGGTCATAATGGGCATATTACTTGGAGAAACCTCTTAGTGTAATAGCTCGTTGGAATTGGGAGGAAGAGTATTATAGGATAAGATGATGAGAAGTGACTTTCAATGGCCAGAGAAGCCATCATGATGGATAAATCACTTTTTAGAGGCAAAATGATTAATTAATTAATTAATTAAGTGATATAATAAAGGAATAATAAAATAAAGTAAAAGTCACTCGGAGGGAAAAGGTCAACAACGAATTAGGGTTTCGGGAAGCTATAAAGGAAGGGTAAAGCAACCTAATTCATTATGCATTGTTATGATTTGATGTTGAGACTTCCCAGAGGAGGAAGAGAGTCGACCTTATTGTTTTGTGGATTTCTGGAGGAAACCACCACCATTGATCGGTTCTGGTGTTGAGAGACACACCCTATCCCATTGGATATACCATCCAGGTATTTCACCGTACTTTTCAGGAGTATCCATTGTAGAGAGCGCATTTCATCCAGTGAGGGTGCAACTCAGTTTGAGGGTTTGGAGAGCTGCACGAGGTCCGTGTTCAGATTGCAGTTTCATTTTGACCCATTTGAGATCCAGCCAAGGCGCTTCTATTGATCCATTTATCGTCAGATTCTGACGGTGGAATCTTGCATATTGCCTCATCCAGCCATTTAGGGCGCAGCTCCTCTAGACAAATATTTGGGGTTGCATGCAGAGTATAAGAGCAGATCCGGGAAAATCCTTCCGACCCAGTTCCCCATTTGGCGAGACGATTGTTTTGAGCCCTATAGCAGTAGATTCCATTGGTGGAATCATTTGGGGCGCATCCAGTGTCCCAGGAGGCATGCAAACCCCCCAGGGGTCCAGATCCAATGCTTCAGAGACCAGATCCGAGATCTGGCACTCATCCATTTCAGTCTAGAGGTCAGGGTGCTTCTATTGCAGCAGTTTCTAGTGCATTCTGACGGTCTATCAATCCAGACGAGTTTTCCAACTGGTAGTGGTTACCGTACTCCAAAATTGCATATTTTTGCTTATCTATCTGTCCATGCATCAGATCTACTATCATTTTCTGATCATGGGTATTTTTATGCTACTTTCTTGTATTCCAGTGATGATCCATGAGATCTAGTTGACGTTTATATTCTATATTTCTAGTAGGCTATTGTATTTCCATGCTTGAGTCGTATAATACATGATATTGGGCATTTGATGTTCTTTACTTATGCATGCGTCCTTTATATGTTATTTAAACCATAAATATGTAACATGCACATGCAATAACCAACATGCACATGCAATAACCATCAAGATCTCAAACATACAACTAAAACACATCCAGAAACCCCCAGTGTATCAGATCTGCAAGATAGAACAATAGATCAGTAGCAAATATCTTGATCAGCAGGATCAGGGATATTACAATGGTATCAGAGCTTTAGTCTTGCCAGCCTGTGACTAAAGTCGATGAGTTTAGCGAGTGACCCAGAAGGCAGAGAGGATGTGGGGAGACAGATACGAGAGGATAGAGGGCACTGGTAAGGCCCCCATGGAACCAGAAGCAACCATCATTAAGGTTATCAGTGATATGTTAGTTATTCAATGGACTATGTCTCAGTCCTTGGCTCAGGTGGCTGAGAGATTGGCTATGGTGGACATTCCAGGCACACAAGCCCCACATGCAACATAGGGGAACTTGAGGGTAGACAGTAGACCCCAGACACCTACTCGCACATACACATCTTCAAGTAGGATTCCTAGACCATGGTTCCCTAGTTTTCAAAGGGCACCACCAATAGTAACACAACAGCCATTATCATAGAGGTTGCCCACTTAGGCGGAATACATTGCAGAGTATAAGAGGGAGTATGCAATGTTGGGTCGTGACTTTCATCATGAAATGACATTGGTCGAGTACTGTGGACTTAGGGGCATGAATCATCCCAGAGAACCTCAGAGAGGAGGACAACAACAACAATAGGGGCATAACATAGATTTCATCCGGAAAGTTAGTAAACTCACCATACCTTCTTTTGACGGATCATCCAAATGCACAGCCAGAGCTGGGGAACAAAATCTAGACATGTACTACAAGCTCAACCAGATGACCAAGACGGAGGCTAGTGACTCTTGTGCATTTGAGGGACAATTGGATGGACAGGATGATAGCGCATGTCCTTCATCTTCCCCGTCAGGCAATGTTGAGGATTCAATACTTCAGCATAGTGGTGACACTTGTGAGGCTTCATATGTGCTGGCACTTAGACATGATGAGATTAGGAGGTTGGATGACCTACCTATGGGTGTAGACATGGCTTCCAGAAAGTCATGTATGGAGGATGATGAGTTTCCTATGAGAAGTGAGCCACATTTTTCATCTTCTCAATCACCTATGCTAGCCATGACAGATGAGGATATCAGTGGCATTCCTGATATGGTAGAGGAGCCTTGTGTGGGGATTGTACAGAAGGAGCATATGGATCAACAAACCTAGGAGGAGAGGTATGGCTTGGAGATAGTTGACCTTACACATACCTATCAGTATGAGGAGAGTGAGTCACCACTCTTGGAAATTCCATTGATGGACCAGGTTGTGGAGACCGACAACTTGTTGGGACACTTACTCCCAGGATCGATCTACAGTGATGAGGATGCACTCCTTATTGGTCAAGATGACCATAACACGTGTCTGGACACATCTGTATGGGATCCAAATGCAGATGATATTAGTAGGGTGATTGCACAGGAGGATACAACTGCCCATACAGGATATGGTGCGATTCAGATAGGGGTCGCAGTTGGTGATGGCGTGCAATGGCATACAGGAGGACTCAATAGCACAGGGGATAGTGGGCATTTCAGTGCCTTATATTTTGAGGAGTGTGTTGTTGGGGATTCCATTGTTGACACTAGCAGTGAGAGGCATGAGGTAGCACCTCAGCAAGATTATGACCAGGAGTCACGACACTTGGTAGGACAGTTGAGAGTCAGTGAGTACATGATCATGGCAGCCACTAGATGCATTGATGATACACATGCATTGGTGGAAGATTATTGTTGGAGGGCCTCGATGGCACAGGATAGTTTAGATGTGGGACTTGTCATTGATGACTTCCATACGCTCAGGGAGAGAGTGATTGTGATGAGGGTCAAAAACCAGCAGTTGTTGAGGGATAGGGATTACCTATTGGAGGTTGGTGAGATGTATCACAGGGCACTGAGGGAGCAGGAGGTTGTGGTGGACCGACTCACTCATGACTTGGTGAGCACACGGATATTCTTGGAAGGAACACAGACAACCCTTTAGGAATCAGAGTCCAAATCAGAGGATCTCCTTGAGGAAATTAGATAGATATCCACTACATCTATTTCACCAGAGAGTCAGATATATTCCTCAACCACATTGCGAGAGGATGTTGGTGGTTTAACAGTGCAACACCAGTTGAGGGAGGAGCATGAGGAGTACCCAGGATCACTGATGAGTATGGAGAGATATGATCCAGAGAGGCAGGAGGATGTCCATAGGTCACAGGGACCACCCTTCACGAGGGGTGTTGAGATAGTTGGGCACACACATACACATGGGGATTCCAGAGCCAGGGGCAGTTATGAGGACACTTCCATTTGTGTTCTGGGATTGGTTGACCTTCATGTAGAGGTTGATCCAGTAGTACACCTAGGATCCATGATGTTGCAGGTGTATACATGAGATCACATGAGTATGCAGAGGCATATAATGATGATTGGTAGTTCATAGAGACATATAGAGGTGTACAGTGGGATTCATGAGGAAGCACTGGATTGTAGGGAGGAGATGTACTTAGTAGAGCATGGAGATTCCTCTCCCTTGCAGCAGTATATAGATCTGGGAGATCACCTTCATTGTAGCAGCAATTGCGTGAGTGATAATGGATGGAGAATGATTAACCCTCAGTTTGTGGAGATACCTATTGTGTTGGATCATGTTGTCATTGATGCCAATGGTTTGATTGATAGATGTCATTGATTGATGTCAAGTGATTGATTGATGTCAAAGGATTGATTGACTGATGATTTATGTAATATAATATGTATTCTCCTTGATGAGAATGCATAGATGAAGATGGATCAATGAGTTTTCATTGATACATGATGAAGATGGATCGATGTGGTTCCATTGGTATATGATGCATTGTTGGAAAAATGTATAGATGAATCATTATTGTCTTATCATGATTGA
>ML780754.1:1042740-1059477 GCA_009831015.1 Picea engelmannii
ATAAAAAGAAAATTGTACATACATCTTGTGTTCTTTGTGTTCATTGTGGTGATGACTTGTTGATGATATATTGCTGATATATGTTGTTGATATGTGCTCACATATAACTGGTTATAAATGACAACAATGGGTAATGAATAAATCTTGAATGCTAATTTATGAGTTTTTGTGCAAGAGGGAAGTTTTGGGAAAAAGAGCCCCACACTCATTCACTCCCCCTCTAAGTGTGGTAGGTGTGTCCAACATATTGTTGTACCTGATGGTTGGTGTTCAGTGATGAGTACAGGCAATTATTTACCATGGGTGCTGGTGGACAAGCTTTTGGTCAAGTCCTTGGGATTGACCAAAGCATATGATACTTTCCAGTCCTACATCTGGTTGCAAATATTTATGGTAGCCTTTCTTGATACTTTTATCATTGACAACAATGTAGGGGGAGCTAGACAGTGGCAGGGGACATGGAGAATTGGTAGGCTGAGACCACCTGACAGGAGTGTCTTGATTGCATATAGCAAGATAGGGGTGGGTCATCCGGGGCAGACAGTTGAGGCCCTAGGCATGATGGAGAGTATCCTAGGCCATGGGACGGAGGATATCTCAGAGGTTGCTACATATTCAAACTCTCATTGGGATGAGGGTGGAGGGCATTCGATAGTTACCAGTAGGGCACATCAGCAGTTAGTGGGGATTGGAAGTGATGAACTTCCAAATTTGACATGGGATCCGGGAGTCCATTGGGTCAAAAGTTTGTTTCATCTTATGAGGATCTAGGAGTGGAGGGTCTAGTATGGATACTTTGAACAGACAGTCATGATCAGAGTAGAGCAGAATCAGCATGATGGTCCCTATCAGAGACTAGCATGGGACCCTGGGATTACAGGGCTGGGCATTTCATTGACTGATGGAGACAAGCAAACGTTTGCAAGGGGAAGTCACTTTTCTTTCCCATTGAGTTTCAGTATTGGGGAGAGCATGTCACTGGCTGGTGATTCGTTGAGGTCTTGTAGTACCTAACTATGGAAACAACATGTTTAGTCGGTGGGGGCCGTGTTGAGTTTGGTATGGTTTGATAGGATAGACCCATTTCAGGTTGAGGCCATGTGTTATTTGCATGAGACTCATGGTGTTGATATGTTACAGAACCATACGCCACAAGGAATTGTAGTTCACATTCTGATATGGGACCCAAGGATTGGAGTGCTTGGTCGTTTAGCGTTTGATGGAGTTGAGTTTCGAGTAGAGTGGTTGCTCGGGGAGTTGACTGAGATTCTTTGGCCATTGATCATTCTACTCATCAAGAGCATGTGGGTGTCATGCGTGGTGAGCACTTGGAGAGACCATATCTTGAGGGGAGTCTATCTTGTGTCACATAGGTGGATATGGGACCCTGGTATCATATGTAGTTGGATTCAGCTATTGCTTGAGGACACGCAATATTTCGGCAGGGAGGACTTTAATGTCCCCATTTTGGGACATTATAACATTACAACATTTCAGAGTGTTATGCCTACTCGAGTAGCTAGATAGGGGTTACAAAGATTTCGGGAGATATTGAGGGATTTATTTGGGCCCGACTTGTATCGTTCATCATCAAGATCTATTCCGCACAACTGGGCTTTGGTTCCATTGCATTTTGACGATTTTCGTAATTTTGAGTTATTATGGGTCATATCTTAATTAAATTCACTAAGAAGGTCATAATGGGCATATTACTTGGAGAAACCTCTTAGTGTAATAGCTCATTGGAATCGGGAGGAAGAGTATTTCAGGATAAGATGATGAGAAGTGACTTTCAGTGGCTAGAGAAGCCATCAGGATGGATAAATCACTTTTTAGAGGCAAAATGGTTAATTAATTAATTAATTAAGTGATATAATCAAGGAATAATAAAATAAAGTAAAATTCACTTGGAGGGAAAAGGTCAACAATGAATTAGGGTTTCAGGAAGCTATAAAGGAAGAGTAAAGCAACCTAATTCATTATGCATTGTTATGATTTGATGTTGAGAGTTCCCAGAGGAGGAAGAGAGTCGACCTTATTGTTTTTTGGATTTCTGGAGGAAACAACCACCATTGATCGGTTTCGGTGTTGAGAGACACACCCTAGACCATTGGAGATACCATCCAGGTATTTCACCATACTTTTTAGGAGTATCCATTGCAAAGTGCGCATTTCATCCAGTGAGCACGCAAGTCAGTTTGAGGGTTTGGAGAGCTGCACAAGGTGCGTGTCCAGATTGCAGTTTCCTTCTGACCCATTTGAGATCCAGCCAGGGTGCTTCTATTGAGACATCTATCGTCAGATTCTGACGGTGGAATCTTGCAGATTGCCTCATCCAGCCATTTAGGGCGCAACTCCTCCGGACAAATATTTGGGGTTGCATGCAGAGTATAAGAGCAGATCCGAGCAAATCCTTCCGACCCAGTTCCACATTTGGTGAGACGATCATTTTGAGCCCTATAGCAGTAGATTCCATTGGTGGAATCCTTTGGGGCGCATCCAATGTCCCAGGAGGCACGCAAACCCCCCAGGGGTCCAGATCCAGTGCCTCGGAGACTAGATTCGAGATCTGGCACTCATCCATTTCAGTCTAGAGGCCAGGGCGCTTCTATTGGAGCAGTTTCCAACGCATTTCGACGATCTATCCTTCCGGACAAGTTTTCCAGCTAGTAGCGGTTACCGTACTCCGAAATCGCATATTTTTACTGATCTATTAGTGCATGCATCAGATCTGCTATCATCTTCTGATCACAGGTATTTTTATGCTACTTGCTTGTATTCTAGTGATGATCCATGAGATCTAGCTGACGTTTATATTCTATATTTCTAGTAGGCTATTATATTTCCATGCTTGAGCCGTATAATACATGATATTGGGCAGTTGATGTTCTTTACTTATGCATGCATCCTTTATATGTTATTTAAAACATAAATATGCAACATGCACATGCAATAACTAACATGCACATGCAATAACCATCAAGATCTCAAACATACAACTGAAACACATCCAGAAACCCTCAGTATATTAGATCTACAAGATAGAACAATAGATCAGTAGAAAATATCTTGATCAGCGGGATCAGGGATATTACAATGGTATCTGAGATTTAGTCTTGCCAGCCTGTGACTAAAGTCGATGAGTTCAGCGAGTGACCCAGAAGGCAGAGAGGATGTGGGGAGACAGATATGAGAGACCAGAGGGCATTGGTAAGGCTCCCATGGAACCAGAAGTAACCTTCATGCAGGTTATCAATGATATGTTAGCTAGTCAGTGGACTATGTCTCATTCCTTGGCTCAGGTGGCTGAGAGATTGGCTATGGTGGGCACTCTAGGCACACAAGCCCCACATGCATCACAGGGGAACTTGGGGGCAGGCAGTAGACCCCAGACACCTACTCGCACATACACATATTCGAGTAGGATTCCCAGACCATGGTTCCCTAGTTTTCAGAGGGCACCACTAGCAGCATCACAATACCCGTTAGCACAGAGGTTGCCCACTTAGGCAGAATACATTGCAGAGTACAAGAGGGAGTATGCAACGTTGGGCTGTGACTTCCATTATGACATGACACTAGTTGAGTACTATGGACTTAGGGGCATGAACCATCCCAGAGAACCTCAGAGAGGAGGACAGTAGCAGCAACAGGGGCATAACATAGATTTCATCCAGAAAGTTGGTAAACTCACCATACCTTCTTTTGACGGATCGTCCAAATGCACAGCCAGAGCTGGGGAACAAAAGATAGACATGTACTACAAGCTCAAATAGATGACCGAGACGGAGGCTAGTGAGTACTCTTGTGCATTTGAGGGACAGTTGGATGGACAGGATGATAGCGCATGTCCTTCATCTTCCCCATCAGGCAATGTTGAGGATTCAATACTTTCACATAGTGCTGACACTTGTGAGGCTTCATATGTGTTGGCACTTAGACATGATGAGATTAGGAGGTTGGATGACCTACATATGGGTGTAGACATGGCTTCCAGGAATTCATGTATGGAGGATGATGAGTTTCCTATGAAAAGGGAGCCACATTTGTTATCTTCTCATTCACCTATGCTAGCCACGACACATGAGGATATCAATGGCATTCCTGATATGGTAGAGGAGCCTTGTGTGGGGATTGTACACAAGGAACATATGGATCGACAGACCCAGGAGGGGAGGTATGGCTTGGATATAGTTGAACTCACACATACCTATCAGTATGAGGAGAGTGAGTCACCACTCTTGGAGATTCCATTGATGGACCAGGTTGTGGAGACCGACAACTTGTTGGGACACTTACTCCCAGGATCGATCTACAGTGATGAGGATGCACTCCTTATTGGTCGAGATGACCATAGCACATGTCTGGACACATCTGTATGGGATCCAGGTGCAAATGATATTAGTAGGGTGAGTGCACAGGAGGATACAACTGCCCATACAGGATATGGTGCGATTCAGATAGGGGTCGCAGTTGGTGATGGTGTGTAGTGGAATACATGAGGACTCAATAGCATAGGGGATAGTGGGAAGTTCAGTGCCTTATATTTTGAGGAGTGTGTTTTTGGGGATTCCATTGTTGACATTAGCAGTGAGAGGCATGAGGTATCACCTCAGCAAGATTGTGACTAGGAGTCACGACACTTGGCAGGACAATTGAGAGTCAGTGAGGACATGATCATGGCAACCACTAGATGCATTGATGATACACATGCATTGGTGGCAGATTATTTTTGGAGGGACTCGATGGCACAGGATAGTTCATATGGGGGGCTTGTCATTGATGACTTCCATACACTCAGGGAGAGAGTGATTGTGATGAGGGTCGACTACCAACAGTTGTTGAGGGATAGGGATTACCTATTGGAGGTTGGCGATATGTATCACAAGGCACTGAGGGAGTAGGAGGAAGAGGTGGACCAACTCACTCATGACTTGGTGAGAACACAGATATTCTTGGAAGGCACATAGACAACCCTTCAGGAACCAGAGTCCAGATCAAAGGAGCTCCTTGAGGAAATTAGACAGAGATCCACTACATCTATTTCAGTAGAGAGTCAGATATATCCCTCAACCACATTGCGAGAGGACGTTGGTGGTTTAGTAGTGGAGCACCAGTTGAGGGAGGAGCATGAGGAGTACCCAGGATCATTGATGAGTATGGAGAGATACGAGCCATAGAGGCAGGAGGATGTCCATAGGTCACAGATACCACCCTTCATGAGGGGTGTTGAGATAGTTGGGCACACACATACACATGGGGATTCCAGAGCCAGGGGCAGTTATGAGGACACTTCCATTTGTGTTCCAGGATTGGTTGACCTTCATGTAGAGGATGACCCAATAGTACACCCAGGATCCATGATGTTGCAAGTGTATACAGGAGATCACATGAGTATGCAGGGGCATATAGTGATGATTGGTAGTTCACAGAGACATATAGAGGTGTACAACTAGTTAAGTGTTCATGTGGCCTAGGCTGGGTGCGATCCGTGGGTGATTTTGCATCTTAGATTCCCCTAGTTTGTGGTTTCTTAGCTAGAGGCTAGTCCCGCAAACAAAAAAATTTATATTTATTTTATAATAATATGTAAAAGTAATTATGATGATGATGATAATAATGTTAGGATATTTAGACACTTACGAGTTAGTTAAGATCAACTTGGTCTAATGTGTTGTTAGTTAAAAGTGTGTTTCTTTAGTATGCATTAGTATGGATTTGTAGTTAGGTAATCTAACCTTCACAATATGTTCTTGACAAATAGTAATCTGATGGTTCATATTCTCCTCGATCTTAACGACTACATTGATATGTGGCTTAACACTCGAATTGTCCAAGATCTTTATTTAAAGAGCATGGAGGGTCATTTGTCGATGATCAAATGTGAGAAACTCTCTATAATGTTTTCTTTTGCATTAATAAATTGTTCCAAGTGGTTGTGTTGGCTAGGGCTGTGGATGTTTCCCCATAGGGGTTTTACCATGTAAAAACATCGGTGTGTTGATATTTAATCTAGTTGTGTGAGTGGTTACTGAAAGTGCTCATCCTCTATTGGAATACATGTTTTTTTGAACATGGTATCATATTGCATTAATACCTACTCCCATTGTAGATCATGATCCTGAAGCCATGTTGCCGCATCTCTCATTTCTTCCATTTTTGTACATTTTTGGGCTAAGAGCACTATTTCATTACATCCAGGGCACTCGTTTCAGTTACGAATGTCTTTTATTTTTCACTCCAAAAGGTTTATATTTTCCCAATATATGACCATTTCAGTTAGATCCAGAGGTATAAAGCCTAAATACACCATTTTAAATTTTTACAGAGATAATATTTCGGTTTTATTTCAGTTTTCTATTTTTCATTTCTAGGTCGCTACTCTTTTCGATATCCATATGATTTTTTCTTTGTGCTTTGTGAGATCTCAACAAATCAAAAAAATAGTGGAAAGGGTTTTCATGTCTGATTATGCTCTTTGTCATGCACTCTGTGCAATCTTAGTAAATTAGAAATAGAGGGAAAACTTGCATTTTTCCGAGTAAGGTAATCGAGATATAACCCTTGTTGTCGCCAAGAAGCAATTTTTTTTGGTATGAAAAGAGTGTTTTTTTAGAATGCTCTCCAAGGTCATCTTCCATAACGACAAAAAAAACAACACCCCCAATCCACCTTCTTAACAATATAATGTGTTTTGCACTAGCTCACTTGGTTAAAAGTTTCTTTATTAAGTAAGAGGTCTTGAGTTCAAGTCTTTTTTTTGTTACTTTTTCCTTTTTAAAGTTCATGAATCCATCGTAAAGTGTATTTCTCCTCAATTATAAAAGTGAATCACTATAAGTAGCTTTAATATTTTATTTTAAGTTTTTTATTTTGCACGCAACTTTCATTTATAAAGTAACTCCATTGTAAAAGTGATCCTTGCTTATTCTATAAAAGTGAGTCACTTCATTAGAAACTTATTTATAAAAGTGAGGTTATTAGAAGGAGGTGTATCACCATGTGGACCAAATTCTACTTGCCATGTGGTTCTTTGGTTATCATTTATGTTTTTTTTCAAAAGGGCATAACTGCCACATCTAAAGTCCATTTTTAGTGTCGTTTTTTTCAAACAGCCAACAATTTTTTCAAGAGCATTCCATCCATACCATCAGTTTCAGATTTCAAATACATATTCTATGCATATTAAACACGGATTCTCCCAATGATATTTTGTTTACTAGTACCAACTATTTCTCATGGAAATCCCATATGGAGGATGTATTGAGAAGTAAAGGACTGTATCAGATTACCTTGGGAAAAAGAAAGAACCCATTGTTGATGACAAGTATGCCAAATGGGTTATTAGGAATTATTAAGCATGTGGACTAATCAACATGCCCATCTCTCATGATTTAAGGTTTCACCTTCAAGGAATTGAAGGCTGAGATAACACTTGGGAAAATTTTGAAGCTATGTTTGGTAAACACAATATTATTCGAGCTCACTAGTTGGAAAATTAGTTAATGAATTTAATTACAAATGATTTTCTTTGCATTGAAGATTACTTATCTAAGTTCAAAACACTTAGAATTTTTTGCATCTAGAACTGAAGGAAGATCGATGCATATATGTTATTCTCTTTAAGCTTGGCACTGCATATTCTTTTTTTGTATCTATCTTTTATGCCACTAGAGAAAACATAGGGAGTGCTTATAAAGAACCCTCTCTTTATTCCTTTTGTGATGTTATAATTCGAGAATAAGATAATCTTTTGTAGCTTGGACTAATCAACAATGCAATTACATCCAAAAAATCCTTAGTGGTTCAGCAGAAAGATAAATCCAATAATCCCAAGAAGCAACATCCTCGCCACAACAGCAAGAAAAATAAGGGTCCCAAACCCTCTCTACCAACTTCTTCTCCTCATGGTGACTGTTATCGCTTAGTTTGTAGTCTAGGTTAGGTAGCTTAAAAGTAAAAGTCAAACTGGCGTAACAGGAGCCTCCCCACCCACTGTCACCTCGATGGGGGGATCTTTCTATTTAGGGTGGCTAATCCCAAGGGAGACGTCCCTAGTAATCTGGGGTGTTGAAAGGAAAAGGATCAAAAGGGTTAAGGCTCAAAAGGTCAAAGTAGGTTTTCCCTTCACAGATTACTGCCAAGAAGATAGTCAAAGAGAAGATGAACCACAAAATAGGCACCTGTTTGCGAGACAAGGAAAGAATAAAACTAAAATGTGCAATAGTGGTTAGTAATTCATAAATTAATGACTATCTTTATGATATATGAGAACATATAACAGTAATTATTGACGAAGTCAATGATTGCAAAAAATGACTATGGCTTATTACTTCTCAATAATATTGGAAAAGATATAGCATCCAATGTATACAATCAATCTTGGAATTAACACAACGCATTAAATATCATTATATGCTCACATACAAAGGTTGATGCATCACAATACTTGCTAGAGGGTGACATCGACTTTCTTCTAGGTTAGTTTGCTAGACAATGAGGTGGACGTTTTGCAAAATAGGCCAAGGAAATTTATCTACACATCAGAGTCTATCTTTTGATGACCTAGCCGCAACTTTCTATACCAGCCAAGAGCTCAAACCAGGCATGACGTCATCATTAAATTAGGGTTAGTAAGACGCTAGGGTTAGTTAGGGTTTCAAATTTTGGAAGTTTGAAAAGGTTGTGTTAACACAATAGACTCAACGTTGGAGTTCTAGACTAGTGCCTTAGGGTATAATGGAGTCAAAGAGCAAGGCTAAAGTCTCGGGAGAATCTGAATTTAAGGACAAGAGGATTAGGCTTTCTAGTGCTGCAATGGCAAGGCCACAAAGTCAAAACCCTAAGGGGAGGAGGCTCATTCCGATGTTGCTTAAGCAAGGCCTCATGCTCCTCCCTCTTTCCTTAAAAATCCTTGGCAAAATGGCTAGCTTCAAAACATAAATCTAGGGCTGAAAAGTGTTGCAAAGACAAGGCCTTTCAAACCCTAAAGGTCAAAACCCTAGGTGTAAACTCAATTAGGCCTAGGACGTCTTCCTTCTTCAATTTATGTTTCAAAACTAACTCAGAAAAAGGGGAACTAGTGTAGCAACGGCTAGGCTATATTCTCCTTAATCAATGGCTAAACAAGTCTTATATCATGGGGACATGAAGCAAGGACCTACTTGTGTGCTTGCTACATAGGGTTTCAATGATTAAGCAAAATAATAACAATGTAACCATAAAAGTAAGAGATTTAACCTACAACCATTCAATTAAGAAGTTTTGCATGAGAAATACACTTACAAATCAATGAAGAGCTTATCAAACCCTAGTTGTAAACCTTCCAATGATAGAAAACACCATAAACATGCCAAGAATGATTCTCCACAAGAGTAGCACCTCAACTCCAAGAGAAAATACCAAGACAAAAGACTAAAAATGATCCTGTCACAAGAGAGTGAGTTGTGTTATGTTCAAAATGAGGCTCAACGTCCTCTATTTATATCATTCAAATGACCTTTAATTACAAAAATAGGTCATTAAAACAGCCGACAAGGTTGACTAACAATAGTTACATTATTTGTCACATTAAATGCTAAAATCTCATAATTATGAGCTAAAAGGGAGACGTCAAGCCCCTCTGAGGGGGACGTTGGCCCCTTTTGGGCAAGATCAGCATCCAAAAGGCAAAACGTTGGCCCTTATAGGGCTCCTGCAAGCGGCCACACATACCAAATGATCCCATCACACTGCCACATGCTCCAGAAAATGTCCAGCCTGCCCTAGGTGGCATCCTGTCCATCAAAAGCCATCATCTCATCTGCAGTGGGTGATCCCCCTAGGCCGGTCTCTGCCAAAGTGTCCTGGTAAGGACGTCCTTCTGTCTTCTTCATGCAAGGGCTCATCGCAATGTTGTCCTGCATCTACCATCCCAGCAACCATCTGATGGGCTCTTCAGCCCCATGGAGGTCTGAACTAATCATATCCCCATGTGTACCGGTCCATTGGTACCTGTCCGCTGGGTATGGTCCTGCACATCAAAGACTACGCCCTCCATGGGCTCATCAGTCCTAGGGATCATAGCAATGTCAATCATATTCCATCATTAAATTTATCAAATACATGCATGAAATTCCTAGCATATCATCTAAGAGCTCAAAGACATTACACAGATCTACTATACAAAGCTGAAGAAAACCAACAGAACAACCTATTGGGCTAATACCCACAAGAGATGGAAATTTTCCTCAAAAAATCATTCAAGCCATGTTCTTATGAGGTGATGTGGTCTAGGGATGTCTAGTCATAGTAAGACCAAGGGCAGGTGTTGTCTGTGGGTGCCTTTGTAGGAGGCGAGTTGTACCCGTCATGGATGCATTTTTTCCAAGCCCTTTATTGCCTTTATTTTTCTTGTATTTCTTTTCTTTCTTTTTTACCTCAAGGTCTGACCAGAGGACACTGCCTTGGCATGGTGACCAGAACTGACAGTGTTACCCATTGGTATCTTCGCAGAGATGATAAGGCTAGCTCGTGATGAGACCCCCTTTCCCTTGGCCATGCAACCAAAGGTCACTGCCCTGGCGTGGTGACCAGATAGTGGCAATGTCATATTGTTGGATACCTATGAACATAATGGGTCAGCTCGTGATGAGACCTCCCATCCTCTTGGTTAGGTCTTGTTTTATTATTTTTCTTAGGGTCCCTTCAGTTTCTTATCGAGAGGCTTTTTATTGCCTTCTCGGGGATCCCCTGGGCGAAGCATCTCTAGGTTTCATTTCTTATGGATTTTATTGTTTACCAACTACTTTTACCCCCTGGGCCTTTATCCCCTTCTTCCCACAAGACAAAGTGTAACCCCAAAAGGTTATCCTAATGGCCGGACTAGGGGAGAATAAGATGAATGGGAGATAAGATGAAAAATGATATAATGATGGGAGCGGGCGATGGCTCTGCAAATCCCCTTTGGTGGCTAACGAAAACCCATGAATATAAGCTTGCTAAGTCACCCCATCAATCACCCCAACAATGGTCAAGTGGATTAGTGTAAGATCCAAGAAGTCATCATAAATGAAAGGAACCTAATGCATAGATAAGAAGGTTATAACGATCAAACATGACACATACCATGATACCTCGGACCAATTACCTCATGGATCAAGAGTCCTCTCTGATGCAAGTCCAAGCCGGTAGTGATGGAAGTTGTTGCTGCTGACGGGACAAATCTGGCGAAGAAGAAGAAAGATGGGCCCTCCAGGGCCATGCTCGGGTCAATCCTTCTCTCGGTACTCCATGTCTAGGACCTGTGGGCCTCGAGACATGATCTCCTATATATCCCTAGATATCGGGGATAACAGTGACAAAGGAGAGAAATCTAAAAATAAGACGACTAACATACATTGTAAATTTTGTGGGAAAGATGGTCATGTGGAGTCCAAATGTTTTAAGAAGACAGAAGCTTTGGAAGAAGTGATGAAGAAGCACAAAAGAAATATTGATTCTTCTTCTTCTAAATATTCTTTTCATGTACATGCACTTTCTGCTTCTAGTTTCACCTTCACTGCAACTTCTACTTCTTTTTATGATGAGTGGCTTATTGATTCTAGAGAATATTATCATATGGCTAAGGATAAAGCCATATTTCCTGCTCTTAATGAATGTAACACCAAGAATATATGTGTTAGTGATGATAGATATCAGTGTTGTAGGGTATGGAATAATCCAGGTAGATAATGGTCATTTCAATGATGTATTATGTGTTCCATGTCTTCCCTGCAACCTTCTCTCAGTGTATCAAATCGCTCATTTAGGAAAATGTAAAACCATAGAGTTTTCACCTCACCATGTTGTAATCAAGGATCTAAAATATCCTAAGCATATTCTTACAACTAGAATTGTTTATGCTATTACTAGGTTGTACAAGTTTGACAACTTTGGGTCATCATCTTTTCCATCAGATTTTCTTTCTCATAGCGATGACTCGAGAAAACTTTGGCATGAGTGTTTTGGTCATCTAAACTATTTCTCATTGTAAGACTTATGTATAAATAGATGGTGATTGGTATTCCTCTTGTTTCTTGCAGAGATGGTGCTTGTGTCGGTTGTGTTCTCGACAAACATCACAGGGACAATTTTGAAAAATGTGCCTCTTGGCACACCTCGACCCCTTTGTAGCTTGTTCACAATGACTTGTGTGGTCCACTTTCTTCTCCTTCTTTTTTTGTGTGCAAGTATTTCTTAACTTGGGTTTACTTCTTAAAACTTAAGAGAAAAGTTTTTGAAAATATTTTGGCCTACAAGGTCCTTGTAGAAAAACAATCTAGACATCAACTTCAAAGGTTAAGAACAGATAATGGAGGAGAATATATGAACAACAATTCTACAAGTTACTGCACCACACAGGGCATCCAAATGCAACACATTGTTCCATATACACCACAACAAAATGGTGTTGTTGAGAGAAAGAATCACACTTTAAGGAAATGGCTAATTATATGATTCAATCTAAGGGATTAAGTCTTAATTATTGGGAAGAAGCCATAAATTATGCAAATTACATAGTAAATCTCACTCCCACAAAGGCTCTATAAAATATAACACCAAAAGAAGTGTAATGAGTCCTTCCACTCCTTCCACCATTTTTTTTTTAATTTCCANATATATATATATATATTATAATGTTTCTCATAAATTATTATTTAATTCCCTTAAGAATGCCAACTCTGTCATTATAATGATCGTCAACATTAAATGTACCTTCTCCTCTTAGAAGGCATTGCAACTTGTTTTAAGTTTTCTGTTATGTTCTCATTTATACAATATTACAATCTTTTGTACCCAAGCCCACATAAACAATTGTGGTCTTGTAGGAACGAGTTATGATTCAAAAGGTCTGGAGAAAGCTCATATTGTTTATAGGTAAGATTTCATTACTTAAAATTCTAATGTACCATGATTCTTGAATACTTTAAATATTTTATTATGGCTTGAAAGTCATGTACTAGTTATCAATTAATTAAACCACCCATAAGTAATGTATATATCAACATTGGAGATGGGTTTTAACCCACTCCTCTAAGTTGCAATATATTTATTCAAGACCAAATATATTATTATAACCATATCATAGTGACGTTGGTGGATTGATTCCACGATTTCTCCTTTGATAACATTTAAAGATACCCTAGTTCTCTACCTTAAGGTCTCCACAATTTACCATAGCAACATTTAAAACTTATGGTTGTCACTTGAAATATTATGTACAAACACAACACGTTGTGTGTTAACTGTCTGGAGTAAAACGTAGACTAATTAGGCCATGCCAACACCATGGAGGCAAAAATGGAGGATTTGCACATCTGCTACGTCAAGGAGGAGTTCCCAGAGGAGCTCCTCCATATGGCCGCTCAGGATGTCACCCTTTCAGCAGGCTACGATCCTTCCAAAACTACTAAGTGAGAAGAGGACCCCAGAAAGAAGGTAGGATCATAGGGACAGAGCACAATAGCAGAGCACCAGGACGGAGCAGAGGATGGAATGCAGGATGCAACAAGCAAGGCTGTGGAGGGTGGTACATTGAAGGAGGGTGGCAAGGTCCTTGCACCACCTCCTATCTCAATTTCACCAAAACAATGACGTGTCCCCCCGCCCTTCTTCCACCAGGAATAGTTAGACTTGGTGTTTGACCTGAGAAGCCAGATGCCAAACCAGGTCTATCGTGGCACACTCATGAACCAACACATAGACATGATGTACGAAGATTTCTCCAATGCTCCAAGAAGGAAAAGATGTCTGACGTGTGCGAGACCTTATGCTCTGCCAGCTTGGAATGGATCGCACAATGAAGAACTCGACAAGGCCACCTTTAGAACAAACGGGTAATTTCTTGGCTAAGAATGCCTTCTGGTTATGGTTAGATGTTCAAGTTCTGGTTAGGGGTTCAGTCAACTCAAACTCTTTAATGTTTAGTCTAGTTTCAATTTCAGTTTTCATGGTTAATGCACAGACTATAGGTCGCCACCTGCCCTGGTTTCCTCCAGGCAGGGCAGATGGCGGTTCACCTCTTTTGGACATGGATATCCAAGGCTACCAATTGTTTCGGTTTCCGCTAATTTGGTGGAACAACTGGCAACCTAAGGACAAATTTTTATTTTTGCATGTGATATAATACAATAGGATCTACCCTCTTTTTTACTTAAAAAAAAAACAATACACCAAGTCTTAACTATGGTGTGTTAATCGAATCATTCACAAGTTCAGAGTATCAAATCCATTTGGATTGGGATCATTAGAGTCATATGACCTACTCTAACCAACCATAGAATTTCATCGCTTCCATTTTTCATTTGCAGAACATACTTGAACCCAAGTTGTAACGAGTTCCAAGGTAATACAGGTGCTAGCTTCATTTATTGAAATGGTTGGATAGTTTAATACTTATACTGGCTTCTTCTTGTATCTATTTAGTTCTCAAAAATGACTGTGTTTATGTGGTTTGTATGCATGGTTACATAGGTTTGGAATTTCACGGCTTTCCTAAACAACATGCTCATTGTCCATTGAGCATTAAGGTAAAAAGTGATTTTATTTATAGTAAGAAGTCTTAATATTTCTTCTTATATTATTTGAATCTCTCTAATTCTATCTAGCTACGGATTCCATGTAGGGTCCATTGATACCCTTGGTGCGAAGTCAAAATCAATGGTCACTGATAACCAGGTACTATGACTTGTATTCTAGTGAATACCCATATACTTCTTCGTAGGTTAAGAGTTGTCTTGAAGAAATACGATTTCGAGAGCATCAGTTGGGTGATAATACTGAGATCGATTCTCTTTGTCATGTTATAGAGGTTAGGTAGCGATGTATTTACTTCTTCCAAAAATATATATGAGCTCAATTGTTGAAACCTCTAATGAGATAACCAATATACAATTTTTTAGTTTTGTTTTAATACTATTATGAGTTGTTTTAACTCCAACATTTGAGGCATAGCTATTGGAGCTCATACATAATATCTTTTAGGTTTTATATATTAAAAATAGCGCCTTCTTTGTTTTTGGTCAATGGCAAAACAATTTTTTTATTATGAGAAGAGTTTTAAAACATTTTGTTATTTTGTTTTGAGCCATGATGCCATGGTCAATGGCTTCACACGGTTTCCATTAAACGTTTACTCTGTCATTTCTTAAAATGAGGCTTGGTTATCATACTACATTATATTGTTTTCAACCACAAGATTTCTTTAATTATTTACCCTATTTATCTCTGCACCATATTTTGTACTAAAATGGTTTATGATTATGAGATTTTCCCACATCATTTTGATTCTGGTTTAGTTTGAAACTAAATATTTCATCTTTCTTTTACTGGCAGAAGTATACATTGCTTATTATGCAAAAATGGTTCTTTATATTCTCAATCGAGAACATTTTTCTTTTAATAAGCAAATAATCTTAATTGAAAATAATAGGGAAATAAAAATATTTATTTTCTTTTGAGTTGCACTAAATGAATATTAATTCTTCTACCAAGGACAACATGCTACATAGTTCACCATGCATTGTTTTTTGCTAGTCTGATAAATAAATGAACAATTGAAAATAAAATCCTACAAGCTTTTCTTGCTACCCACCTTCAAATAATAAATAGAACACATATGTATTTATGATTATAATCAATATTGTAACTTTTGCAACTATTCTCTAATGTATTACTTGCCATTCTTTAAGAAAAAAAAACAAATAGAAATAAAGAAAACTTATCTGAGCCATCTTCGATAACTGAGAAACAAATTGGATAGGGAACCAGTTCCTCACAACCATAGACATGAACAACTATAGTTATTTGTCCTTATCGCCCTCAAGCCTAAATCATTAATCCATGGAGACTAAAAATTGTATAACCTTTACCATAATTCCTTGAGTTTAGTTCTTCCCTGAACCATTAAACTATTTTCTTCTCAAGTACTTAGTAGTGTCCTTCCTCATAACATACTTGTCTTTAATAGCTTTCCTAGGTCTTTTCAAGTTGGCCTCATCCCTAACCCTAGGGAATATTCTTGGCCTAATTTTGTGCTAGCTTGTTCCCTCACATCCCACACCTTTGGGAGTAGGGTTCTACTTGTCCCATGGACAATAATTCGTTCTGGTGGTTTTATCCTTTTCACTCATCCATGGAATAATGATTTACTCTTTGTAATTGGATTCCCTAATAAGTTTGTATTTTGTTAATTAAATAAATTAAAAATAAAGGTTACAAAAATATGCATCGTTGATGTTTATGATGACATAGTTCCACATAATTCTTTTCCAATAACTTTCACAATATAAATTTTGACATAAACTAGCAAGAATTAAATGTTTAAATATGGCGAGCACTTGAAATGGCTCGCAATACCTTGGTGCCAACTTGGTAATTTTACCCAATTTAAATGCACTATTCTCAGGTCTGAATTAAAGGTAAAAATGATCAACTATGTTAAATTCTACATGAATTCTTTTCAAATCTACAAAGCTCTTTTGTCTGTCTTGTGCAGTTTTCAATTTTTTTTTTCTTATTGTACAATCGTTTCCATTTCTTTTAACATATTTGGGCCCAAGATAATCTTGTCAATCGAGTTGTCCCAACTAATAGGTGTTCAGAATTTTTTATTGTACATTACCTCAAAGGGACTCATCTTTAAGGAAGCCTGATAATCATTATTGTATGCAAACTCAACCAAGTGGAGGTACTCTTCCCACTTTGTGGGACATTCCA
>ML780754.1:1061491-1072823 GCA_009831015.1 Picea engelmannii
TAGGTGAAATATAACATAGACTTGCACCAGGGTCTATTAATATAGATACAAGTTTCTGATTTAACATACCTTATATCTCTACTATGGAAGATTGGTGGTCAGCTTGCCGATTTTCCATGGAAGCATTGATTTTGTGTATGCTTCAAGCAATATTGTTTATTGTTGTCTCTTCTTGAACATTGTGTACTGGCTGATTTTTGTGATTGTTTAATGGGAAGTTTCGGTACATGTGGGGTCCTTTACAACCTCGACACTGAAGAGGCTCCCTAACTATATCATTAACTATCTTACTCACAAAACTAGTGGGTTTATCGCTATTCTAAACTGATACACTTTGGTGTCCAACAAATCTGTTATATGTATTAACAATTGCACTATGCAAAGGTTGTCGAGGATGTTTGAAATTTTTATTTTTGGGATCAAACTTGTCCTTATGTTTGTGCTACCATGGCTTTGCATTTTCACTTCTCTCTTTAAATTGATTAAAACATAGTTTAGCATGTCTTATCACTTCATCCATGGTCTCTATATTAAGGAATTCAATTTTGTCTTTATATACTGTAGGAAACCAAATCATGAACCTCTTAATTGTTTCCTTCTCCTCCCTAAGGTAAGGTACATATCTCATAAGATTCAAAAATTTAGTCATGAAGTCTTCAATGGAAAACTATCCCAGCTTGAGGTCATGGAACTCTTTGGCCTTCTCATCGTAATATCCTTCTTTTAAGTATTTTTGTTTAAAATATTTCTTGAACATTTTCTAGTTCAACTCACTGCTCCTAATCTTGTTAACTATTTTTATTTCCTGCCACCAAATGGCATATTTTCCATTCTTTTGATACACAACTAATCTAGCCTTCAAATTTTCGGGGTAATTGTAAATTTGAAAGTATTTACTCATGTTCAGAATCCAAGCTTCTGCTCTTTCCTCATACTGATCATCAAAGTTGGGTGGTTTGATTTTCTTAAACTCTCCAAGAAACTCTTCCTCATGTCATTTCCTTGTCTTTGTTTTAGGTGTAAATTTTTGCAATGTACTATTGTCTGAATTATCCTCGCTATTTAATTCTTCTAACAATTCTATTTTATCACTGTTTACTTGATATTCCTTACATTTATGTGATTCTTCATTATAAGGTTCATTTTTGGCATTACTAGAAGTTTGTCCTATATGTCATTGTTTTTTCATCCCAGACATGTTTTTAAGGATAATTTCATTTATTTCCTCGTCTTCTTTACTAACCTTAACTAGCCTTTCATTATATGTCTTTATACTTTCTACATCTACTTTTAGACTACGCATGGTTTCCAATGGTCCTATAGAAATATCTTTTGGTTGATCACTATTCAGTTCTACACACATCTGAGGTTCTCTTCGAGTTGATCTTTCAGGTTCTTCAGCCATGATAATTTGTTGTTGATTTTGATATGTGCAAAACACAATGACGTTAATTATGTTGGTTAAAAAAATTTATTTTTTTATATAAAGAAAATAATTTTGTTTTCCTTGAACCCATAAGGTTGTAGTGTTACAACCATGCTCTGATACCATTTATAATGAATCCTTTCACTCTTTCCACCATTTTTTTTTAAATTTCCATCATCAAGAGTACATTCATGTGTTTATAATTGGAATTTTTCATATATATATGTATGCTATAATGTTTCTCACAAATAATTATTTAATGTGCTTAACCAATTGTCATGGTGTTACCATGACATGATATTTGTTCATTGGCACTTAAATCCACATGCCAACTCTGCGAGTTGTCAGTATACTGATCATCATCATTAAATGTATCTTCTCCTCTTCATATGTATTACAACTTGTTTTAAGTTATATGCTATGTTCTCATTCGTACATTATCACAATCTTATGCACCCAAGCCCACATAAACAATTTTGGTCTTGTATGAACAAGTTATGATTCAAAAGGTTTAAAGAAAACTCATATTGTCTACGGGTAAGCTTTAATTACTAAAACTTCTAGTGTATCATGGTTCTTGAATACTTTAAATATTTTATTATGGCCTGAAATTCATGTACTTGTTATCAATTAATTAAACCACCCATAAGTGATTTATACATCAATGTTGGATATGGGTTTTAACCCACTCCTCTAAGTTGCAATATATTTATTCAAGACCAAATATATTATTATAACCATGTCGTAGTGATTTTGGTGGATCAAATCCATGTTTTCTCATTTAATAAAATTTAAAACGACCCTAGTTATCAGCCTTAGGCTCTCCACAATTTATCATAACAACATTTAAAACTTATGACCAGGGTTAGAATTTCAAACTGAAAAAGCCCGTCAAATTTGACGGTTTAAACTACTACACTGCTTGTTCTGTCGTTTTTAAGCTTGATAGTTGATGGTTGCAAAAAACTTTTGACCGTATTTGATGGGAAAATTGGCCCATGACAAGCAATTTGCCCGTCAAATTCCATCCCTGCTTATGACTGTCACTTGAAATATTATGTACACACATCACGTCGTGTGTTAAATGTATGGACTAAAACACAGACTTAACTAGATGTTAACCACAAATAGTTTAGGTTTAGGTTAATGGAAATCCATGATGATAGAATTTGGGTAGGCCATGCCTTGGCACAATTAATTCATCTCAATCATTACACCAAGTCTTAACTATGGTGTGGTAATCAAGTCCTTCACAAGTTCAGAGTACCAAACTCATTTGTATGGGGAGCATTAGAGCTATATGACCTACTCTACCCAACCATAGGGTTTCATCATTTCCTTTTTTCATTTGCATAACATACTTGAACACGAGTTCTAATGAGTGCCAAGGTAATACAGGTGCTATCTCCATTGATTAAAATGGTTGAATAGTTTAATAATTGTATCGACTTCTTCGTGTATCTATTTATCTCAAAATTGACTTTGTTTCTATGGTTTGTATGCAAGGTTACACAGGTATGGAACTTCATGTCTTTCCCAAATAACATGCTCGTTGTCCATTCAACATTAAGGTAAAAAGTGATTTGATTTATAGTAAGAAGTCTTAAGCTTTCTTCTTATATTATTCGAATCTCTCTAATGTTATCTAGCTACAGATTCCATGAAGGGTCCATTGGAACCCTTGGTACCGTGATAAGGAGGTACCGTGACTTGTAATCTATTAAATATCCATATACTTATTTGTAGGTTAATAGTTGTCTTGAAGAAATATGATTTCGAGAGAATCAATTGGGTGATAATACTGAGATAGATTCTCTTCACCATGTTACAAAGGTAAGGTAGCAATGTATTTACTTCTTCCAAAAATATATACGAGCATAATCATTGAAATCTCTGATGAGATAGCCAATATATAAATTTCTATTTTAGTTTTGATACTATTATGAGTTATTTTAACTCCAGCGTCTTAGGAATAGTTGTTGGAGCTCATACATAATATCTTTTAGTTTGTATATATTAAAAATAATGCCCTCTTCGTTTTTGGTCAATGGCACAACAATTTTGTTATTATGAGAATAATTTTAAAACATTTTGTTATTTTGTTTTGATTCATGACGTCATAGTCAATGGCTTCACATGGTTTCCATTAGACATTTACTCTGTGATTTCTTGAAATGAGGCTTAGTTATAATATTGCATTATATTGTTTTCATCCATAGGTTTTATTTAATTATTTACCCTATTTATCTCTAAGAAACCTGCAAAGCAACACTAAATCTTGCTGAGAAAGGTCTCATAGGCCAGTTCACGGGCCTTTGGCCCTCGCCTAAGTCGGTAGAGGAGTGGACCCAAAGGAACTGGAAGTTGTTAATCAAAGAAGGAATCAAGAGCTACTTCGTAGGTAAAGGTTTCTTTGTCTTCATCTTTGAAAGTGCAGAGGATAGAAGCCTAATCTTCATAAACGGACCTTATTTCATGGGCCGCCAAGGACTATACCTCAACAAATGGTCGCCAGACTTCGACCCAGCTCAGGATGTACCATCTGTTGTTCTGGTGTGGGTGCGGCTTCCCCGTCTCCCCCTCCACTGCTGGAATCCGAAGTCTCTCCAGATCATCGGCAACGGATTAGGAAAATACATAGATCATGCTGCAAGAAAAGATCAATATTCATGCGCACGCATCTGTGTCGAAGTCGATCTGGAGGAGGGCCTACCGGAAGCCATTAAACTAACAGTCGCAGGATGGACGCACGTTCAAGAGTTGGACTATGAACAACTCCCATTCAAATGTAGGCACTGCCAGGGCTGCGATCACTTCGCCAAGCACTGCAAGAAAAAGGTTGAAGAATAGTCAGAAAATCAAAATGGAGAGCAATGGACCCTAATACAAAAAACCAACAATAAAAAAAAAAAAAAAGGAAAAGGCATTTCGAAAGAGGTACCAAGCAGCTCCAATCCCATCCAAGAAAAGAACTCAAATAATAAAGAATCCAGACAGAGTATGCCAACCACAACAGCTCCGGAAAACTTGGATCAAAGTGCTCCTCCTAACTCTAACAAAGAAGATGAGGAAATGGCTCACCTGGAATTCCCCCAAGGAAGCCCTTCCAATCCCTCATACGTAGATGTTACAAGGAAAAAACCAGCTGAAAGCTCTGACTCCTCGGAGGAGGAAAACTATGAGCAGCCCACAAGAAAAGTCAGCAGGAAATCCCGCAGGGCAGCAAGGGAAGAGAAGGCAGAAAGGCTCAAAACCCAAGGAAGCCAGCCCACAATCGAGATGTCTATTGGGAGAAACTCCAGAAACAGGCCCCCCAAGGGAGGCTCCCACCCCACCCCTGGTAAATAATGCGCCTCGTCTCTTGGAATTGCAAAGGTCTGGGTAACCCCATGAAAGAAGAAGTGGTTAAGGATTTGCTCAAAATAGAACCCTCAGACATTCTCATGATCCAAGAGACTAAGATAGAGGGGAAAGCCCTCCTAGACATCAGCAAGAAGAAATGGAAGAAAAACGCAGGAAGAGCAGTCAGCCCAAGAGGCTCATCCGGAGGGCTTGCAACTCTATGGACAGAAGAGCTCTTTCAACTGACCAAATCTCATGAAACTCAGCACTGGATCTTTACGGAGCTAACGCACTGTTCAAGTAAGATGACCATATCCCTCTTTAATCTTTATGTACATGTCCTGTATTCTGAAAAGAGAGATTGTTGGAACACTCTTAATGAATTCTTAGAGCAGCATTCCCCTAGTAATATCATTCTTGCTGGGGATTTAAACATTGTCTTAAAATCCAAAGAAAAAAGGGGAGGAATCAATAGCAGAGACACCATGCTCCCCATGGTTGAAGACCTCATACAGCAATGGGACCTTATTGATTTCAGTCTGGTCAAAGGGCTCTACACATGGTCCAATAACATAGTGGGAGAGGAACATATATCAGCCCGATTGGACAGATTTCTTGTCCAAGACATTCTGATGATGAACAAGAAAATAATCATCACCAAAATTTTACCAAAACTAACCTCAGATCACAAACCAGTTCAGCTCATTCTAGAAGATGAAGAAGATCTTGGTCCAATCCCCTTCCGATTCAGTCCTCTTTGGATTGAAAGGGACGGATTCACTGACACAGTGAAAGCAACATGGGCCAAATCCTTCTCAGGGTCCTCCAGCTATGTGTGGGAACAAAAGCTCAAAGCCACAAAGCAAGCCCTGAAGAGTTGGATAAAGAAACCAACTCCAAACCCAACCAGTCAAAGAAAAGAAATTGTTCAGTCTTTAGAGGCGTTGCAAGTCGAAATGGAAACCAGAGATATCACTCCAATGCTGCTAAACGAAGAAGTAAAAACACAATGCTCTACATTTTGATCTTTCCGAATGGAGGAAGAGTACTGGAGAATCAAGTCCCAAAGTCTGTGGTTGAAGGCAGGCGACCGCAACACCTCCTTCTTCCATCGCCAATATAGAGCAAGACTCTTAAGAAACCACATCTCTGAAATTACAACAGTAGAGGGGCAGATCTGCAAAGGGTTCAGCCAGATAAAAGAGGCAGTTGAAAGACACTACAAACATCTCTACACTGCAGACTCTCAAACCAACGAGGAAGATACTGTTGATCTCCTCTCTAACATCCCTCTTCTGATCATCCCTGAAGACAATGTCATTCTCACTAAGCCCATCACTGAAGAAGAAATCATAAAAGTCATCTGGTCCATGGAATCGGACAAGGCCCCTGGGCCTGATGGATTCCCAATTCACTTTTACAAAACCTGTTGGGACATCATCAAAGATGACCTTTTAAAGATGATAAAAGGATTTATGAAAAAATCCAAAGTAGGCAGAGGAACTAATTCCACCTATCTCGCCCTTATCCCCAAAGAAACCAATCCTGAATCCTTCGCCAGATTTAGGCCTATATCGTTGTGCAATGCCTCCTACAAAATTCTGGCAAAGCTCCTAGCTAACAGGATCAAGCCATTGCTCAACAGGTTGATTTCAAGCAATCAAGGTGGCTTCGTAGAAGGCAGGCACATTCAGGATAATGTCATCCAAGTCCAAGAGATAATTCACTCAAGCAAACAGCGAAACGAAAAAGGCATGCTAATAAAACTCGACATGGCCAATGCTTTTGATCGAGTCAATCAAGCCTTCCTCTACAAAGCCCTTCATTCCTATGGCTTCTCCCCCCATTTCGTCAATCTCATATCAGCTTGCACTAACAACCCCTGGATTTCCCCCCTCGTAAACGGTCACCCTACTCCTTTTTTTCAAGCCCAGAGAGGCCTCAGGCAAGGATGCCCGCTCTCTCCCTTCCTGTACATCCTGATGGCGGATTCCCTCAGCAGAAAGTTAACAGCTGAAAAAGCCTCAGGCTCCCTTCTAGGACTAAAACCTTCCACTTCTTCTCCAGCCCAGAACCACGCTCTGTTTGCTGATGACTCCCTCCTCTTGGGAGGCGCTTCTGTTAGAATAGCCAAGGAATTTGACTCAGTCCTAAAATGCTATTGCAGGGTCGCTGGCGCCTCAATCAATGAAAGAAAAAGTGCAATTTATGGTTGGAACATTGGCCAGCAAGAGCTTACAGGAATCTCCAACATCCTTGGTTTCATCGGTCATGCCCACTGGGAAAAGATTAACTACCTCGGCCTTCCCATCACGAACTGTTGCAACAAGAGGTCGCTGTGGACAGAAATTATTAACAAAATAAAAACAAAAATCTCTGTATGGGGAGGCTATTGGCTCACCAAGGGAGGTAAGGTCATCCTGATCAAGGCGGTGTTATCTGCGCTCCCAATATATCAAGCAGCCTTCCTTCTCGCCCCAAAAAGTGTGATGGATCAAATATCCAAGCTGCTCCGCGATTTCCTCTGGCAGGGGGGGAAAGGGAATCATCACAAATTTCACCTGGTTAAATGGGAAACGGTCAAACGTTCAACTTCTAAGGGAGGCCTGCAAATTCAGGACCCAGCAATAGTAAACCTGGCATTTGGAAGCAAAATCATGTGGAATCTCTTCAAAAATCCCAAGCATCCTGTCAGCGAAACTTTGAAGTCAAAGTATGCCCATAAAGTCCCGCCCAGACATCTGCAAGAAAGCCAAACAAGACACAGCACGCAGGTTTGGCGATTATGCAATAAAAGTCTAAATTTCTTCAAGGGAAAGGCGTACAGGATCCCAGGCGACGGAAAGCATATTAACCTGTGGCACAATCGCATAATGGACCGAGAACCCCTCGAAGATAATGATGACATCGCAGATCTGAGAAATTGGTTGGAACGTGCAGGGATAAATAGCGTCTATGAATTATCCAATTGGGAAAGTCATGATGATTGGAAAGGGTGGGACTTCCTTGGAGTTCCAGATCGCTTAAATTAGCAAAAACACATTTTAGAAGAGTTGTTGGAAGAAGCGGCCCCAGTGAACAGGAAAATGAAAGATAGCTGGGGGTGGGGGAAATCTGGAAGCTATACAATAGCAGAAGCCTACAACGCTCTTCAACCAATCAGGAATAGCAGCAAACCCCCGAAATTTTGGAGGAAAGTTTGGGATCCGCTAGCATTACCCAAGGTAAATTTCTTCTTTTGGACTCTGGTTCATAACAAGTTGTTAACGGGAGACAATCTGGAAAAAAAAAAAGCATAGCTAGGCCGCATAGATGTGAGCTGTGCAGAAGCAGCTCAGAAACAGCTAAGCATCTCTTCATGGATTTCAACTTTGCCAAAGAAGTTTGGAGTCTCATTCTTCATGATTTAAAAACCACAGTCCCTCAATTTAATTATGTAGCAGACCTATTTGATGCTTGGAATCAATGCTATCCAAAAAAAATCCCCAGCAAATCATTTTGGAGGAAAGTCTGGAATGCCATCCCCAAATATGTTTGCTGGCAGATCTGGCTGACCCGAAATGACCTGATTTTCAATGAAAAGCAGCAAACCCCATTTTTCGCAGCGACAAAGGCCAAAGCCTTCCTCCTGGAAGCAGTTCAACATCATTATTTTTCAGATTATGCTTTGCTGCTCCCTGAAGAAGAGAGGTGGTTGGGCCCACTTTCTCCCTACCCTCAGAAGCAGTTATCATCCCCTCAAGCAGTGAACCCGGTTTGGAGAAAAAGAGATTCCGAAGCTACCATCCAAGAATGGTGGAGAAAACAAAAAATTACCACGATCTTCTTCGACGGAGCCTCCAAAGGTAATCCTGGGACAGCAGGCGCAGGAGGAGTCATCTATGCCTCGGACGGTTCAAGAAGGGAAAGTTTATGTTGGGGCATCGGGCAGAAAACCAACAATCAAGCAGAGATCCAAGGCCTGCTCAAAGCTTGCCAAATAGCCAGAGACAGAGGATACAAAGAATTCCAAGCTCTTGGAGACTCAGAGATTCTAATAAAAAATTTAAACACGGATAATCTGTTCACCAACGCAAGCCTCAACAAAACTCTGAACAGATTAAAGAGAATCCTGCTCGACTTCGACTCCTACAAATTCTTCTACATCCTCAGAAACTCGAACAGTGAAGCAGATCAATTGGCGAACAAAGGATGCACTCTTGGGAAAGGGCAGCTTCTCTTAAATGACGAAAGTTCATTCCATCCCTGTAACTCATGAGTAATCTGCATTTTTTAATAGTACAAGAAACAGAAATAGAAGCATTGTAATGATGGCTTCCATGGCGTAAGTCCAATATTTTCCTCAATAAATAAAACATACCCGTTTCAGTTAAAAAAAAAAAAAATGGTTTATGATTATGATATTTTCCTGCATCATTTTGATTCTAGTTTAGTTTGGAACTAAACATTTCATCTTTCTTTTACTGGAAGAAGTATATATTATTTATTGTGCAAAAACGGTTCTTTCTATTCTCAACCAAGAACATTTTTCTTTTAATAAAAAAATAATCTTAATTGAAAATAACAAGTAAATAGACATATTTCTTTTCTTTCCAGCCACATTAAATGAATAATGATTCTTCTACCAAGGATAACATGCTACATTGTAAATAATAAATAGAACACAGATGTACATCTTATTATAATCAGTACTATAACTTTTGAAACTATTCTCTAATGTATTACTTGTCATTCTTTAAGGGAAAAAAATATATATATAAATAAAGAAAAATTATTTGAGCCAGCTTCAATAACTGGGAAACAAACTGGATAGGGAACCAATTCCTTCCAACAATAGACACAAACAACCAAAGTTACTTGTTCTTGTCACCCCCTATTCTAAATCATCAATCCATGGGGACTGAAAACGGTATAACATTTAACAAAATTCTTTGAGTTTAACTCTTTTCTTCACAAGTACTCAACAACATCCTATCTCATAACATACTTTTCTTTAATGACTTGCCTAGGTCCTTTCAAGTTACCCTCATCCCTAACCCTAGGGAATCGTTTTGGCCTACTTTTGTGTACCTCACATCCCACACCTTTGGGAGTAGGGTTCCACTTGTCCCATGGAAAATAGTTCATTCTAGCGGTTTTATCCTTTTCACTCACCCATGGAATAATGATTTACTCTTTTTAACTAGATTCCCTAATCAATTTGTCTCTTGTTAATTAAATAAATTAAAAATAAAGGTTACAAAAATATTCCTCATCAATGTTTATGATGACATAGTTCCACATAAGTTTTTTCCAATAAATTTCACAATATAAATTTTGACATAAGCTAGCAAGAATTAAATGTTTAAATATGTAAACTAAGGGACATTACAAGAAACATGGAATAAAATTAAGCCAAATGTAATACACTAGTAGTGACCCTAAACTTTTAAATCATGTGAAAACCAACCTTAAGAAGAAATTTGAAATGACCAACTTAGGCTATTTGTACTATTTTCTTGGCCTCCAAGTATTGCAAACCAATGAAGGAATTTTTATTTTCCAATCTAAGTATGCCTATGACCTTCTTCACCGCTTTCACATGGAATATCCTAAACCATCCCCTTCTCCTTTCTAGTCTGGAGTCAAACTTGATGCCACTTGTACTTCTCCCGAAGTTGATGCCACCTTGTGCCATTAGTTAGTTGGTAGTCTCTTATATTTGACTCATACCCATCCTGATAATTTCTTTTGTTGTTGATCTTGTTGTCTGGTATATGAAAACACCCCATGAAATCCATTGGAAAGAAACTAAAATGATAATTTGGTATGTTCATGGTACAATTCAGTTCGTGATACATTATAGTTTAGGGGGGACTCCTTTATTGGTTAGTGTCACTGATTCAAAATGGGTCGACGACCCTGATGATTGAAAGTATATTGTAGGTTATGTTTTCATCCTTGGTTTAGGACCTGTCACTTGGGTTTGGAAGAAACAATAGACTATTTCTCTTTATTCAATAGAAGTAGAGTACTGTGAAAAGGTTAATGCAAGTCAATAAGCCTTGTGGCTTCGACAAATCCTTCCAAATTTTGGATTCCAGCAACAGAGTCCAACCACCCTCTAGTGTGACAATCAGAGTGCCATCAAGCTCGCCAAAGATTCATTTCAATAGTAGTGCAACAAACACATCGAGATACACATGCACTTCATCAGAAAGCTCCTTCATGAGAGTTATTGAAGTGCTCTTCTGCTCCACAAAAGATCAAGTTGCAGACATTTTCACAAAGCCTCTTATAGAAGCGAAATTTTCCAAACTTCAATCTATGTTAGGAGTTCAGGAAGTTTTCATTAAGAAGGGGTAGGCTCTATTGCCTCCTTCCTTCTCCTATTGTGTTGCCTTTGTAAATCCTTCAATCCTATACCAAGTTATTCTTAAGAGGATGTTTGGATATTTAGATACTTGGGAGTTAGTTAAGATCAAATTGGTCTAAAGTGTCATTAGGTAAAAGTGTGTTTATTTAATATGCATTAGTATGCATTTGTAGTTAGGTAATTCGACGATCACAATATGTTCCCAACAT
>ML780754.1:1100002-1124712 GCA_009831015.1 Picea engelmannii
CTATTGGGGAATCATGGAAGAAACCATTTTGCAGAATAAAGATACTATTAAAAAAAACGTCAAATCAAAATTTAAGGAAAAAATGTGGTGTGATAAAGAGTTAGAGGAAAAAAGAAAATTAAGATATTATAAAGATGTAATCATTCCTAATCTAGAAGATCAAAATTATCTATTTGTTTTGCCAAGGGTAAAGAAAAAAATAAGCATTGCTAAGATAAGAACAAATTCTCACGAGCTCCATAGTGAAACTGGGCGTTGGTCAATTCCTAAAACACCATGGGATCAAAGAGTGTGTCACCTTTGTGACACTAAGAAGGTTGAAGATGAAAAACACTTTCTCTTAGATTGTCCAGCCTATACCCATATTAGATCTCATTTTCAAAATATTAATCACACTACCAACCTTCCTAACCTCTTAACTCAACAAAAGTATGGTGATCTTGGAAAACTTCTCTTAATGCTTTTCGAGCATCGAAACAAAATTCTAAAGAAGCACAAGTAATCACTTACCCTCTTAAGGTCCGATAGACCAATTAGGTCTTAGTGGACGTTAATCATCATCATCATCATCATCATATATATAAGTGTATTATTATTATTGAACTATGCCAATGATTTGGTGAGCATTCTATTATTATTATATATATATATTATATATATAATATAAAATATCATCATTGCGATATTTCCAAACATTTCATGGTGATTATCAATGTCATGGGTAAATGTAAAATAAAATTTCATCTAAACATAAATACTCTTTCTTAATAATTTTTGTTGTGTTGTAAAAGGTATTTTGAATAATATTTATATGATATTCAAGTTAATACATTTTTAAAATAAATTATATGGTAATAAATAAAATGACAATTTATATTTACAATAAATGGTTGCTTAAACTTGTAATTTTAAATGTTGTGTTTAATTTTTAAAATAAACAAATATCTAATGTTTAAGAGTTATATTTTATACTTATAAAATAATATTTAGTTTAATTTAACTAAAGATAATTGTATACATAAATAAATTTAGTGGTTTTTGTGTTTTGAACTTCAAACATAAGTAGTATTGATTATAATGATCAAAAGTAAATTAACGAGGCTATGAAATATAATTTTAAAAATGATCATTATAATTATAAAAATTAATAATGTTTTGATATTCAATTTTGAGATGGGTAGAGTTTTTATAAAATTAATAAATAAAATAAAGATTAATGAAGTTTTGATATCCAATTTTAACATTAATTAAATTTTTATCAAAAATTATAATTATTGAAAAATATAAAACACTATTAATAATCAATCATTTATAAATGAGATGTTATTCTCATATGTTGTAATTATTAAAATATAAATTAAATTAATAATCTTGATAAAAATTGAATTACAATGACATATATGTGGAATTAAATTCTGAGAAATGAAAAACAGCTTGGTGATACACGTGGGCAGCGCCAACAACATAAACTTTATCACACCCAGTAAACCGTTCAAATTAAAATAATGTTTTATTAGTTGGCACCAATTTCTCACTCTGAAATTGGCGTGATGGGTATTGTACCATCAGCCGAACAGTGTGAAGCAAGTGACCCCATTCCATAAATCGTATTTAATGAGAGTATCACACAATATAAAATAAAATAATATAAGTCAATTATTGTAATGAGATTGGTCACGTGAAATAATGTACAATGTGTACATATTTAAAACAAAAATTTAAAAAGAAGAGACTAATAATTGTACCGCATCTATAAAGTTAGTTAGACATTGAAAGAGTGGTATTGGTGTACGAGAATGGTGGTCCCACACGTATAATAATAATATAAAATCATTATACCAATTCAGATATTTTTTAAAGTTTATTATGCACATATGGTTAATCATTTTGGAATTTCAATCTACAGTTGTTGTTGTTGAGATGACAAACTGATTTCTTCAAATTATATATGATTTTAATTTGAAAAATTCATTAGGTTTATGAGAAGGAAAAAAATAAAAATAAAAAGATATTAGGTTTCTCAATACTAAATTTAAAAGAGATTGTTTGAATTTTAAAAATATATTTTATTATTCTATTAGAATGTTTATAATAGGATATAAAAAAATAGTGAAACAAAGTGTGCTTATTATTTTAGTGAAATAATTGTTTCAGTGCAAAGGTTGAGTAATCTAAATTTTTGAATATTTGTATTTTAAGTAAGATTTCTCAAACTAAATTGTAAATGTGAAACTAAATTGTAAATGTGAGGTAATTAATTTTTAAATAATATTAAAATTTAAATTTTATTAACAAACAAAATCTATCAATCAAGATAGTATTGAAATTTTGTATAATTTATAATTTTTTCGGGTATAGATAATGGAAAGTGAATTTAGAACAAATGGTTAGATAATGGAAAGTGAATCTAATCTTGTACGGGGAATTTGACTAAACCAAAATATATAGGTAATGGAAAGTGAGAACAAATGGTTCATGGTTGCAGCCAATAGATAATCTTCAAGTGATGCTCCTCAGTCCCAAAAAAGTCATTCGAGAAAATACAACAACAATAGACTTAACATAAAAGCTGAAAATCATATGGAAAGTAGACCCATAGGGATCCATTCAACATCAAAAACTTCGAACCAACATTCAGAAATATGGTCAAACATCAAACAGAGAGAGTACAAAAATGAGTAAAACATAAGCATTTTGAATTTGGAAGTGTTGATGTTGTAGGCAACTGTTGTTATGGTTGAACCATGCCCTCTATGAAGGGCTTATGATAGTACCCATATACATCTTCACCCCCAGATTTAGTAATGTGTCATTCCCCGAAAGGACGCCGAGTCCCTGCTTTTGATAGAGAATCTGCTAGCTGGTTTCATTCCCTGTAAACATGTTTGAGTGTGAAAGAATCAAATGAGTCTAGAAACCTGAAAATCTCCTCCAGAATAGGCCACACAAATATATTACGACATATTTGTGCTTTCTGAAACCAATTGATAACATTCATTGAATCTCCAAACAGTTGGATGGATTTGACCCCCTTTTCCCCAACAAATTGAAGAAGAAGTTTTAAGGCCATAAATTCGATGAAGTTGTTGGTACCCGGACCCAAACCCGTTTAAATTTTGAAGAAGTGTTATGCCGAGAGGTACATGACAACACCCCCATCACACTATTGGTTTTCATTCTGAGAGGCGTCATCAAAATAGGCACAGAGGCTAGAGCAATCTATGAGTTCAGGTTGAATAACGTGGATGGCAGGGGTGTCTTTTTCCTGAGGGAAATGTGTGAGTATTGAGAGTCCTTGAGTAGCTATAATTTCTAGAAGGGAGGAAAAGTCCTGGAAAATGGCTTTGTTGCAGGCCAACCAGATACCCTAACTTGCAATGAGAGGTAGAGCTTTAATACTTTTGTGGGCAAAAACCTGTAACCAAGTCTACCAAGCCAACTCCATTGTGGGCTCGTCCCAAGAAACCACTTGATTTAGAAGAACTAATTTAGAAGAACCGTGGGATCATCCACTCGATAGAAATATACAGCCTCTGCCTCCATTTCAATAAAGGAAATGGTAGATTTATGAGCATTGATTATCATCCCAGTGGCCATCCGGAAAAAAATTGATGATCTTTGCAAGTTTTTCCACATCTCTAGGTCACCCACTACAAAATATTAGCACATCATCTACGAAGAGTAAATGTCTAATTTTGTGGCCAGGGGAAATCGATATGCCTTTAAAGTCCCCCGAGCTAATCGCCTGACCAATAGAACAACTAAGACCCTCCGCCACCAACATAAATAATAGAGGAGAAAGAGGGCATCCTTGTCTTAGGCCATGCTCGGACTGAAATAAAGGAGAGGCAACCCCATTAATGAGTATTGCAAAAGATATTGAGGTTATGCATGCCATAACCCATTTGATAAAGGGAACTTCRAACCCBAGATGAGTAAGAAGGAKCCTAATGTAGGACCAATTGACTCGATCRTAAGCTTTGGATAAGTCAATTTTTAGGATAGCCCCCTGATGATCTGAAAATGAATTAGAAATCATACACCACTTGATCTGAACCGGATCTAAACCGAGTGTTTCTAATATCACTTGATCCTCAAATAGTATTAAGTATGACACCACTTTGTTATTCCAAGATTCTTTCATTGAGAGTGCTTATAACATGGAAGTGACTTATCTTACTTAACGAAACATTTTAACTGATGAACATAACTTGCATAATCATTCATACATGAGCATATACAAAATCACATGTAAACAATAATTGTGTTTCACAATGACCTTCTTGCATGTTACTCAAACTCAATTACAAATGTCAAATTCGACACAGTCTTGGAAAACCGAATCCAATTACTATAAACACTATATATTTCTTTACAAAATGTCAAAAGACTCTCTTACAACTTACAAATCCCAAATTTGCATAATTCTGGCTTACAAATGAGTGATAATATTGTCACCATCGACTCCGTCTCAGAAAACTGATTATGGTGATGACAAATACCCCATAACTCTCAAAAAACTACAAACTTGACTTCAAAAGGAAAATGAGCAGAACTTTAATACATGAGAATGTTGTGTTCAAAAACACAAAAATGTTGTGTAAAACACAAAAATGTTGTGTAACACAAAAATGTTGTGTAAAACACAAAAAGATTGTGCAACAAAAAAATGTTGTGTAAAACACAAAAAAGTTGTGTGTAACACAAAAATGTTGTGTGTACAATGTGTTGGGGTGTGTGTAATTAAATAGGCCACCCCTCTTAACAAAATCCCAATTATTGGATTAGTATCTAAAAATAATTTGGTTGGTTTATAACCAAATCTTAACCTTGTGGCATGTCTTTACTATAAATTGTTTAATTTGTTTTTAACAAATTAAATGCATGGCATATTGGATAAATTGTTAGAATATGTGGAGGAGGTCACAGGTTCCAATCCCCACGATTCTCTCCTTTATTTACGCCCTTTGTTTTAATTTGTTATATGCTATATATAGCATATAGTTCAATGGCCCATGCCCTTTGTTTTTATTTGTTATATGTTATATATATAGCATATAGTTCAATGGCCCGTGGATTTTGGAATGGATAAACTATATGTTATTTAATAAATAACATATAAAGTGTAACGTTATATATATATATATATATATATATATATATATATATATATATATATATATATATATATTGATCAACACACTTAGGTGAAGTTTTTTTGGTTTGTGGTTAGGCTCCTCATGCAAAATTCCTCCTACGACATCGAACCCTAGGTGGGGGACATAGGCCCTCCTTATCCATTTTTCGTCCCCTGGCTTCCCTTTTTCGCTTCCCGTCTTTTCCCCTTCCTTCCCCTTATCTCCCATTCCGACCCTTTTTTGGCGGCGTACTTCGGCAGGTCCCAACAAGAGCCTGTGTGTCCCCCACGTCGTCTGGGACACATGGAAGACTTTGATATGGAGGTCGTGGATTACAAAGCTAGTCCCCCAGGGTCATCTTCCTTCTCCTCCCACGAAGAATTCTTGGAAATCCTCCATGCACCTTGTTCGGCTCTCCACACGAATTCACACTTACAACGAGTTAATGGCGGCCCTGATCTTGAACGTGCCAACTTCGATCATTTTGATGATGTCTCCCCAGGTTCTCTACATTCTTCACCCTCCAGGTTGTCGAAGCAACCAAATGATTTTCAGTTGTCTTCTCCCAAGGAAAAGGTTTCTCTTCGTGTTGATTCACAGAAGGAAGAAAAGAAGGGGAATATTGGTAAAGGAGACCAATCCTCGCCTCGAATCGTGGTTGGTTCATCCCATAAAAAATCAGCAATGTGTATCAAGAAATGAAGGGGAGCTATGAGGATGGTAGTCGGAGAAAAAATTCCCATAAGAGAAGTCCCTCAACTGGTTGGGAAGACATTGGTTGGAATATTTAATGGTAAGTCTCTAAGAGAAAAATCCCTTGGAGGATGGATGAATAATATGTGGAAACCCTTGATTGGATATTCCCCGAAAGTTCATATCCTGTCTAGAAATTGGATTTCCTTCATGTTCCTTTCGACAGAAGATTGCGAAGAGATTCAAAAGAAGAATTGGACCTGGGGCCCATCTGGTCTTACCCTTAAACCCTAGTCAATGGATTTCAACCCCCTTAAGGAATCCATGGTTGTAGTGAAGGTGTGGGTGATTTTACCTAGTTTTCCATTGGCATTTTGGTTCAGGGAAGCATTGGAGGCTATTGGTAACAAATTGGGTTCTTTCTTCAAGATAGAACCTAACTGGGACTCCAAAAAAGATCGTCGGTGGGCCTGGATCATGATCGAAGTTGATATCAGATAAGTTCTAGTGGGTAGCATCGATTTAGTCTATGCTGGAATTACTTGGTACTAGAAGGTACATTATTGGAGACTACCTTTTAGGTGCCACGGTTTCCATGCATTTGGACACATCCGCTCTCAGTGCACCAGAATCACGCCACTTCAACAACTACCTTTCAGACAATGAAAATCCAAATCTACAATCAGAAAGTAGGACATGGTTGAGGTCGTCTCGGTGGAAGGAAAAAATGAGGAAATTCCTTTGGATAATGACAAAGTGGTCCTCCCTAGTCAATCTTTGGGAGACTTGGTTAAAAAATCTTTTGATTCATGTATGGTTATTTCTTCCCTTTCTCAGTAAAGTGCTCTTCATAATGGTAAGGGGTTGATTTTTCCTTTGTCTTATGTCCCCTCTCCGTCTGTTCTCCTCCCTTCCCCTAGAACCTCCTCCCTTCCTGAAGAATCCCCTTCAAAAGTCCCCCCCGGTTTCTTCTGCCATCCCAATGGTTTTGGAAAAGGAACTTATGGGAGAGCCTTTCCCTCTCCCTACTCAATTTGGACCTTATGCTTGCTTCCCCCTCACCCTCCCCTCCTAGGGTTTCCTCCTCCCTCCCCTCTCCTAAGTCTTCTCCCCCCAAAAGACCCTCTCCCCCTTCCCTAGAAGTCTCTATTTATCCCTTGGTCAAAATATGTGTCTTGCGATCCAAAACTCAAGATACCAACCCTTCTTATGGAAGATTGTCCCTTTACCTTCTTCCTCTTGATCAGGCTAGAAGAAAATCCCATCTCTCGTAAGCAAAAGAAAGATTCGTTGTGGAAATTCTCAAAGGAACCCAAGCGACCATCACAAGGGCCCTTAGAGAAGGGAAATCCCTTCCGACGAAGGAAAGATGATCTTCCTTTCCTTCAAATCAAGAGGGGTTGGGGGTGCCCCAAAGAAACTAGCCCTCAAAAGAATGTGCAAGATACCAGATATAATAAATATACAGAACAGAAATAAAATGCTAGAAATGGCAGAATAAAAGTAATATAACCAGCATAATCTCCACAATAACACATAATTGATATAAGAACAACAACATAAATAACACTTTGATTCAAAAAGCAATGTTCACAGGCCTCTTCGAGGGGGCAACCTCCAGTCGAGCAACGCTCTATTACAATAATCTCCAAGCTAGGGTTTTCATACCCTCGACCCTTATTTATACTAAATATGTCTATCAAGAGAAGCATCTGGAGGAAGATCCTTCCAGAAGCAGAAGCTTCTATTAGGTCTTCTTACATCCGCCTTATTCTATTTTATTGAAAGGCCTTATTAATATTGACCTTTATTACATCCGAATATATTGATCTACCTATGTGTGGGTTAAGACCCTAACATGTCCCCCCTTAAAAACAGCCTTGTCCTCAAGGCTTGAGATGGGGAAACTGCTGCAGAATGGTAGGTGGTTCCCAATTGGCATCTACTGGAGTCATATCTTTCCACTGGACTAGCACTTCCTTGATGGTTCTCTAACGCATGCGACACTCACGCTGGTCCAAAACTACTTCTGGATGTAGCCAAATGGATCCTTCTTCAACTAACTCTGGAAGGTTGGTTTGAATTTGTCACCTAGTTTCAATCACCTTCTTTAAGCATGAAACATGAAAAACAGGATGTAGCTTTGACTGGATGGGCAGAGGTAACTGATATGCGACTTGTCCCACATTCTTGAGAACTGTATAAGCACCATAAAATTTTGGCGCTAGATTCTGATAATGCTCGGCCTTGAGGGAAGTTTGCTTGTATGGTTGCAGTCACAGAAACACCTGATCCACTTCTACAAATTGACGTTCAGAGTGACCTTGATCTGCTTGTTGCTTCATGCGATTCTGTTCCAGGACCAAGTTCTCTTTAAGGGTACGAAGAATATCCTCTCGAACTGTAAGTGTTTGGTCAACCGCCTGGACCTTCGAGGCACCTGGTAAGTATGAGAGAACTGAAGGTGGCTTCTGTCCATATACTGCTTCAAAAGGAGTCATGCGAGTAGCTGTATGGTAGGAAGTGTTGTACCACCATTCGGCTAGGGGTAACCATTGAGCCCACTGATGTTGTTTTTCAGAGGCAAAACACCTTAGATATGTTTCCAAACACTTGTTGAAAACTTCCGTTTGACCATTAGTCTGGGGATGATAAGTTGTACTGAGATGCAATTGGGTGCCTTGTAGCTTAAACAATTCTTGCCAGAAATTGCTTGTGAAGGTTGGGTCACGATCAGAAACAATAGAGTGTGGCATGCCATGAAGCTTGAAGACCTGGTCCATGAAAATTTGAGCCACTGTGGATGCAGTAAATGGGTGTTGAAGAGCGCAGAAATGAGCATACTTGGAAAGGCGATCCACAACCACCATTATGACTGATTTATTCCCTGATTTTGGTAAGCCGGTAAGAAATTCCATAGATATATCCTTCAAAATAGCAGGTGGAATCAGAAGTGGTTGTAGTGTGCCCGGAGATTTGACTGTTTCTCCCTTGTTGCGTTGACACACCTCACATTCAGCTACAAAATTACGGATGTCCTGCTTCATACCATCCCAGAAAAAAGAACGTTTGACCCTGTCATATGTTTTGGTGAAGCCTGAGTGCCCCGCTATGGGTGTAGCATGAAGCTCAGAAAGTACCGTGGATTTAAGCTTGGATTGTTTACTTAAATACAAACTTCCTTTGTATCGAAGCTCATCCTGGAGCCAAGAGTACCCTGGGGGAGCCAACACCTTGGTATACAATTGCTGGATCAGATGTGAACTTTTGGGATCTTGAAACCATTCCTAGCGCACAGCTTGGAGCCAATCGGGTAAATGAAGGAAGGAGAAAAAAGCGATCCTTCTTCTTCATATTTTTGGGACAGTGCATCCGCCACTACATTGTCTTTGCCCTTCTAGTAAATGATCTCATAATCATATCCAAAGAGCTTAGTCACCCATTTTTGTTTCTCTTGGGAGGAAATGCGGTGTTCTAGAAAGTACTCGAGGCTTTGATGGTCAGTCTTAATTTGGAAGCGTTGCCCCAAGAGATAAGGGCGCCACAGATCAATGACATGCAAAATAGCCAACATTTCCTTTTCATAAATGGGTTTGCCCAGATTCCTTTCAGACAGTTGCTTGCTGGTGAAAGCCAAAGGTCGACCCTCTTGCATAAGGACAATGCCGATTCCTTTCCCTGAGGCATCACATTCCAACACAAAGGTCTTTGTGAAATCAGGAAGGGTCAAAACCGGAGTGGTGCACATGGCCGTCTTCAAGGTTTGAAAAGCTTGAGCAGTGGCTGGAGTCCAAGTGAAAGAGTTATTTTTTAGGAGAGCAGTGAGAGGTGCTGCAATATTTCCGTAGTTCTTAACAAACTTGCGATAATACCCTGTTAAGCCCATAAATCCACGCAAGCTTTTGAGAGTCTTTGGGTGCAGCCATTCTTGCATAGCTTCAATCTTTTTTGGATCCACCCTGACGCCATCCTTGCCAACCAAATGACCCAAGTATTCTACTTCTGAGGCACCAAAAGCACATTTAGACCGTTTCAAGAAAAGTTGGTGCTGAGAGAGGAGATGGAGAACTTGATCCACATGAGTAAGATGGTTTGTCCAGGTTATGCTATAGATGAGGATATCATCAAAGAAAACTAAGACAAAATGACGGAGAAAGGGATGGAAGACATGATTCATGAGGCTTTGGAAGGTGGAGGGGGCATTACACAAGCCAAAGGGCATGCCCAAAAACTCATAGTGGCCCTCATGAGTGCGAAAGTCCATCTTGGGAATGTCTGCCTCTTTCATACGTATCTGGTGATAGCCCGAGTGAAGATCAAGTTTATTAAAGAATTGGGCGCCACTCAATTCATCTAGGAGGTCATTAATGACAGGAACGGGAAATTTGTCTTTAATGGTCAGTTTGTTGAGAGCACGGAAGTCAGGACACATTCTCCAAGAACCTTCTTTCTTCAGGACCATGACTACAGGAGAAGAGTAAGGGCTCGTACTTGGGTGAATAACGCCTGCATTAAGGAGTTCCTGAACCATTTTCTCAATTTCATTTTTTTGTGAAAAGGGGTGGCGATATGGACGGATATTGGGAGGAAGGCTTTCGGGTACAAGGGGAATGGAATGATCATGAACACCGCAGGAAGGAGGGAGTCCTTGGGGAGTGGAAAATACCATTTGATGTTTGGAAAGGAGGGCTTGGAGGTCATGCAACACCGAGGGTGTCTTTGTTGCTTGTATGGCATGGAGTTGGGCAATGACCCCAGAATGACCTTTTTTGAGCAGCTTTTCCATGCGATGGGAACTAATGACCTCAGGTGAACCAGCAGTGATGCCTTGGAATTTATATTGGTGGCCTTCTTGGTCGAATTGCATGGTTAATGCCTTAAAATCCATGAGAATGGGACCCAAAGTTCTTAGCCAGTCTGCACCCAACACAATGTCACAACCACCCATGTCGATAGGAAACATATGGGATTTTAGGTGGTAGTCACCAATTTGGAGACACACATTTTTACAGTCCCCTCCACATTTCATGGAACCACCATTGGCAATCATGATTTGGAAATTGTTGACAACATGGATGTAGCAATGATTTTCTTGGGCAATGCAGTAATGAATAAAATTATGGGTGCTTCCACTATCAACCAGAATGATGACCTTCCGATACTTGATGTAACCAATTAACTTGAGGGTTTGGGGAGCGGAGAAGCCAGTGAGAGCATTGAGGGAAATGATGGGTTCTACTTCGGGAGGGTTTGAGGGAGGGGTTATGTCAGTGATTTCAGGTGACTCAGACACAAGGGGAGTTTCAACATCCTCTTCCGAAATATCCTCAGAGATGGCCATAAAAAGATTTTGTTCCTTACACTTGTGGCCTGAGAAATATTTGTCATCGCAATTATAACAAAGGCCTTTGAGTTGGTGTTCAACCATTTCGGCCCTGGTTAATTTTTGGATCTTTAATGGGGCGGAGGGAGTAGTGGGGTTGACGGGTTTAGGGCGATGGATAAAGGAAGGTTTATGGTTTTGAGAGGATACAACTTGTTGTGCTTCTTTAGCTTTTTTAGTAGCCTCTACCCAACTCGTAGGTCGAGCCATGAGGACATGGGCCTGAATCTCCTCCTTGAGGCCACTGATAAAACACTCTCAAAAGAAAGCATCAGTCATGCCCTCAGTTCGAAAAGCCAGGCGCTCAAATGCAACTATGAAGTCTTCTACTGTGCCTGATTGTTTCAATTTTGTCAAACGACCCAAATGGTTGGTGTCAGTGTCAAAGCGTTCATAGAGCTCAGTCACAAATTGGGTCCAAGCAATATACCCTTGACAGGAAGTTTTTCTCCATTGCCACCATTGCCAGCGTTCTTGATCTAGATGGAGAACACCATACTGGAGTTTGGCCAAGTCATCTGTAATGTCGTATAAAGAGAAATAATGTTCCATTTGGGTGACCCAACCAGTGGGGTCCGAACCATCAAATTTGGTCACATCCACCCATGGAAGGCGTGGGTCACGTTGAAAGTGATGGTGCTGAAAGGTATGGGAATGGGAGGAATGTTCACCTTCAGTCTTTGGAGATGCGTCAGGGAAAGGGTCATCTGTTGGGATCTTCAGTTTGGTGCAGAGTGATGCAAAGGTAGATTCAAGGTGGGTGGTCAGTTCATGTTTGACTTCCTCCATTGTGGACTGCATGGATGTATTTATGGTTGTATTGATGGATGTATCGATGGAGGCAACAGTAGCACTGAGTTGTTTCACTTCTTTTTGGGTCTCTAGGAAATTAGATTGCAAGGTGTTGAAGTGAGACTCCAGTTCTTGGATATGGGTATGGGCCATGAGGATGGGTGAACTGAAAAGGGGCGGGCGGGGTCAAATTTTTTTTCCGAAAAATGATATGGATGAATGTGATAAGGGTGAAGAGATGAATCCAATGGAATAGGTCTCAAATAATGGTGAAAATATTTCCAGATTTTTTTTTTTTTCAACACCTACGGAGTTATACTCCAGTCTGAAGAATACTGCAGTGATGAAATCCCCAAATGCTTAACCAGAAAGAAATGTGTATTTACTTGGCAACCTGAACACAGTTGCGCGACAATAGATTTGGTTTGTTTTAATTTGTTTATGTTTCTGTCCCCCAAGGGTTAGGTATTCAAGGGTTCTACAGACAAGGGTTTGCCCTGTGCTATAGCTCTCTGATATATGTGCAGGGTCCAACAGTAGTACTCGGCCCAATATCTTAGGGCACTAACTAAGGGGGATAGACCGTACCCTTAGCCGTACTACCCGACTACCCAGGTACTAGAGAGTATCTTCCTGAGTGCTGTTCTCGGTGACACTATAGCAGTCCAGCAGCTGATAGGTTTATCTAAAGAGGGCTTCAGGAAATCTAGGTTGATTCGTACACAGGTGTTGTCTGATGCACTACCACTCGAAGGGGTACCAACATGGGTTGCAAAACAGATGTGCCCTTAAGAACCACTTGTATTTCCTGCATGTACGAATCCCTCAACCGCGGGTTTATGCGTGTAACGACATATCTCTGTGGCTTAAAGACGTTGGAATACGTCTCTACCCTGAAAAAAAATTTCCCACAATTTCTGCCAAGGAAAGTGCTCTGATACCACTTGCAAGATACCAGATATAATAAATATGCAGAACATAAATAAAATGCTAGAAATGGCAGAATAAGAGTAATATAACCAGCATAATCTCCACAATAACACAGAATTGATATAAGAACAACAACAGAAATAACACTTTGATTAAGAAAGCAATGTTCACAGGCCTCTTCGAGGGGGAAACCTCCAGTCGAGCAGCGCTCTGTTACAATAATCTCCAAGCTAGGGTTTTCATACCCTCGACCCTTATTTATACTAAATATGTCTATCAAGAGAAGCATCTAGAGGAGGATCCTTCTAGAAGGGGAAGCTTCTATTAGGTCTTCTTACATCCGCCTTATTCTATTTTATTGAAAGGCCTTATTAATATTGACCTTTATTACATTCGAATATATTGATCTACCTATGTGCGGGTTAGGACCCTAACAGAATGTTCCTAAGCCTAAATCCAGACATAATTATGATCCAAGAGACAATGTGTCCCGATGATAAAGCTAGAAAAAATTTCAGTCCTTGGCTTAGGAACTGGTCTTTCAATACAATTGATGCCTCTGGTTTATTAGGAGGCTTTCTTACTGGGTGGAGCCCTAATATTCAGGCTTTTTCCTCCTCTGTTGTTCGCTCTTCAATTTCAACCAAATTAAAACATAAGAGTAATGATTTAGCCTTCTCAATGGTCAATATTTATGGTCCCTACTTTGATAGGACCTCCTTCTAGGAGGACTTGATTTTTGCAGGCATTTTTTATGACCCTCTACTGGTGGTAGGGGGGACCTGAATTTCATCCTATCCCTTCGGGAGTTTTTGGGAGCGCACCCTAGGGAAGACAATCAAAGAATTTTTTTCCTGTATTTTTTAGAAAATTCTCGTCTGGTGGATATTGAACCTATGAAGCTCTCTCCCACTTGGAGAAATTTCAGGACTGGGGATGAGGAGGTTGCAAAACTATTGGATCGCTTCTTAGTTTATAAAGCCCTCTTGGATTTGGGATCAAGTTTTAGAGCAGTGGTAGAGGTGGGATGAATTTTGGACCACTACCCAATCTTCTTACATTGGTCTTTGGGCTTTGAGTCCCCTCCTTCACCTCTTAAATTGTTCCAGTCCTGGTTGGTAGAAGAAGATTTCAAGAATCTGGTCCTCTCCACTTGGGTCAAGCTATCCCCTCTGAATCATGTTCCACTCATTGTGTAATTTTCATCTAATATCAAGACTTTGAAAAGCACCATTAAAAAAATGCTTCCTCTTTGGAAATCCAAGAGGCAATGATTTATTAAGAACACTGAAGAAAGTCTCACCGAGGCCTATAGGAAGCTAAAGGAAAGCCCCCTTTTCAGTGAAAAGTTAGATGAATTAATAGAACTGGAGGAAAAATGAGCCTATGGATAAAGATAGAGGAGCAAAAATGGCGCATTAAGAGCAAGGCTCTCTGGTTAAAATCATGAGACAATAACACCAAGTTTTTTCATTAGTTTGTGAATTGTTGAAGAAACCTCAACACAATATGGGAAATCAAAGATGAAGAAGGAAATGTGGTAGTATCATTTGAGGACAAGTCAAAGCATGGAGTAAATTTCTTCAGTAATATTTTCTTAGCGCCCCCTCCCCCGGTTGCCCTATTCAAGAAATTTTGGTGGTAGTGAGTAAATTTCCCACAGTGTTTTCTGAATATATGAATTTTGTAATGTCCCCATTTTGGGACATTATAACATTACAACATTTCAGAGTGTTATGCCTACCCGAGTAGCCATATAGGGGTGACAGAGAGTTCGGAAGATATTGAGGGGTTTATTTGGGCCTGACTTGTATCATTCATCATCAGGATCCATTCCGCACAACTGGGCTTTGGTTCCATTGCATTATGACGATTTCCGTAATTTGAGTTATTATGGGTCATATTTTAATTAAATTCACTAAGAAGGTCATAATGGGCATATTACTTGGAGAAACCTCTTAGTGTAATAGCTCATCGGAATTGAGAGGAAGAGTATTATAGGATAAGATAAGGAGAAGTGACTTTCAGTGGCCAGAGAAGCCATCAGGATGGATAAATCACTTTTTAGAGGCAAAATTGTTAATTAATTAATTAAGTGATATAATCAAGGAATAATAAAATAAAGTAAAAGTCACTTGGAGGGAAAAGGTCAACAACGAATTAGGGTTTTCGGAAGCTATAAAGGAAGGGTAAAGAAACCTAATTCATTATGCATTGTTATGATTTGATGTTGAGAGTTCTCAGAGGAGGAAGAGAGTCAACCTTATTGTTTTGTGGATTTCTGGAGGAAACCACCACCATTGATCAGTTTCGGTGTTGAGAGACACACCCTAGCCCATCGGAGATGCCATCCAGGTATTTCACAGTACTTTTCAGGAGTATCCATTGCAAAGTGCACATTTCAGCCAGTGAGGGCGCAAGTCAGTTTGAGGGTTTGGAGAGCTGCACGAGGTCTGTGTCCAGATTGCAGTTTCCTTCCGACCCATTTGAGATCCAGCCAGAGCGCTTCTATTGAGCCATCTATCGTCAGATTCTTATGGTGGAATCTTTCATATTACCTCATCCATCCATTTAGGGCATATCTCCTCCAGACATATATTTGGGGTTGCATGTAGAGTATAAGAGCAGATCCAGGCAAATCCTTCCGACCCAGTTCCGCATTTGGCGAGACGATCGTTTTGAGCCCTATAGTAGAATATTCCATTGGTGGAATCCTTTGAGGTGCATCTAGTGTCCCAGGAGGCACACAAACCCCCCAGGGGTCCAGATCTATTACAGAGTGTGCATTTCAGCCAGTGAGGGTGCAAGTCAGCTTGAGGGTTTGGAGAGTTGCACGAGGTCCGTGTGCAGATTGCAGTTTCCTTTCGACCCATTTGAGATCCAGCCAGGGCGCTTCTATTGAGCCATCTATCATTAGATTCTGACGGTGGAATATTTCATATTGCCTCATATATTCATTTAGGGTGCAACTCCTCCGGACAGATATTTGGAGTTGCATGCAGAGTATAAGAGCAGATCCGGGCAAATCCTTCCGACCCAGTTCTGCATTTGGCGAGACAATCGTTTTGAGCCCTAGAGCAACAAATTTCGTTGGTGGAATCCTTTGGGGCTCATCCAGTGTCCCAGGAGGCGTGCAAACCCCCCAGGGGTCCAGATCCAGTGCCTCAGAGACCAGATTCGAGATCTGGAACTCATCCATTTCAATCTAGAGCCCAGGGTGCTTCTATTGGAGTAGTTTCCAGTGCATTCTGATGGTCTATCCTTCCGGATGAGTTTTCTAGCTGGTAGCGGTTACCATACTCCAAAATCGCATATTTTTGCCGATCTATCAGTGCATGCATCAAATCTGCTATCATCTTCTGATCACGGGTATTTTTATGCTACTTGCTTGTATTCCAGTGATGATACATGAGATCTAGCTGACGTTTATATTCTATATTTTCAGTAGGCTGTTGTATTTCCATGCTTGAGCTGTATAATACATGATATTGGGTAGTTGATGTTCTTTACTTATGCATACATCATTTATATGTTGTTTAAACCATAAATATGCAACATGCACATGAAATAACCAACATGCACATGCAATAACCATCAAGATCTCAAACATACAACTGAAACACATCCAGAAACCTCCAATGTATCAGATCTACAAGATAGAACGATAGGTCAGTAGCAAATATCTTGATCAGTGGGATTAGGGATATTACAGTGGTATCAGAGCTTTAGTCCTGCCAGCCTGTGACTAAAGTCGATGAGTTTAGCGAGTGATCCAGAAGGTAGAGAGGATGTGGGGAGATAGATATGAGAGGCCAAAGGGCACTGGTAAGGCCCCCATGGAACCAGAAGCAACCTTCATACAGGTTATCAGTGATATGTTAGCTAGTCAACGGACTATGTCTCAGTCCTTGGCTCAGGTGGCTGAGAGATTGGCTATGGTGGGCATTTTGGGCACAAAATCCCCACATGCATCATAGGGGAACTCGGGGGTAGGCAGTAGACCCCAGACGCCTACTCGCACATACACATCTTCGAGTAGGATTCCCAGACTATGGTTCCCTAGTTTTCAGAGGGCAGCAACAACAACAACACAACAACCGTTAGCACAGAGGTTGCCCACTCAGGCGGAATACATTGCAGAGTACAAGAGGGAGTATGCAACGTTGGGCCGTGACTTCCATCATGACATGACACTGGTTGAGTACTGTGGACTTAGGGGCATGAACCATCCCAGAGAACCTTAGAGAGGAGGACAACAACAACAACAGGGGCATAACATAGATTTCATCTAGAAAGTTGGTAAACTCACCATAGCTTCTTTTGACGGATCGTCCAAATGCACAGCCAGAGATGGGGAACAAAAGCTAGACATATACTACAAGCTCAACCAGATGACTGAGACAAAGTCTAGTGACTCTTGCACATTTGCGGGACAGTTGGATGGACAAGATGATAGCGCATGTCCTTCATCTTCCCTGTCAGGCAATGTTTAGGATTCAATACTTTAGCATAGTGGTGACACTTGTGAGGCTTCATATGTGTTGGCACTTAGACATGATGATATTAGGAGGTTGGATGACCTACCTATGGGTGTAGACATGGCTTCCAGGAATTCATGTATGGAGGATGATGAGTTTCCTATGAGAAGCGAGCCACATTTTTCATCTTCTTAATCACCTATGCTAGCCATGACACATGAGGATATCAGTGGCATTCCTAATATGGTAGAGGAACCTTGTGTGTGGATTGTACACAAGGAACATATGGACCGACAGACCCAGGAGGAGAGGTATGGCTTGGAGATAGTTGACCTTACACATACCTATCAGTATGAGGAGAGTGAGTCACAACTCTTGGAGATTCCATTGATGGACCAGGTTGTGGAGACTGACAACTTGTTGGGACACTTACTCCCAGGATCGATCTACAGTGGTGAGGATACACTCCTTATTGGTCAAGATGACCATAGAACGTGTCTGGACACATCTGTATGGGATCCAGGTGCAGATGATATTAGTGGGGTGAGTGCACAGGAGGATACAACTTCCCATACAGGATATGGTGTGATTCAGATAGGGGTCGTAGTTGGTGATGGTGTGCAGTGGCATACATGAGGACTCAATAGCACAGGGGATAGTGGGCAATTCAGTGCCTTATATTTTGAGGATTGTGTTGTTGGGGATTCCATTCTTGACACTAGTAGTGAGAGGCATGAGGTAGCACCTCAGCAGGATTGTGACCAGGAGTCATGACACTTGGCAGGACAGTTGAGAGTCAATGAGGACATGATCATGGCAGCCACTAGATGCATTGATGATACACATGCATTGGTGGCAGATTATTGTTGGAGGGCCTCGATGGCACAGGATAGTTCATATGGGGGACTTGTCATTGATGACTTCCATACACTCAGGGAGAGAGTGATTGTGATGAGGGTCCACTACCAACAGTTGTTGAGGGATAGGGATTACCTATTGGAGGTTGGTGAGATCTATCACAAGGCACTGAGGGAGCAGGTGGTTGAGGTGGACCGACTCACTCATGACTTGGTGAGCACACAGATATTCTTGGAAGGCACATAGACAACCCTTCATGAATCATAGTCCATGTCAGAGGAGCTCCTTGAGGAAATTAGACAGAGATCCACTACATCTATTTCAACAGAGAGTCAGATATATCCCTCAACCACATTGCGAGAGGATTTTGGTGGTTTAGCAGTGGAGCATTAGTTGAGGGAGGAGCATGAGGAGTACCCAGGATCACTGATGAGTATGGAGAGATATGATCCAGAGAGGCAGGAGGATGTCCATAGGTCACAGGGACCACCCTTCATGAGGGGTGTTGAGATAGTTGGGCACACACATACACATGGGGATTCCAGAGCCAGGGGTAGTTATGAGGACACTTCCATTTGTGTTCCAGGATTGGTTGACGTTCATGTAGAGGATGACCCAGTAGTACACCCAAGATCCATGATGTTGCAGGTGTATATAGGAGATCACATGAGTATGCAGGGGCATATAGTGATGATTGGTAGTTCACAAAGACATATAGAGGTGTACAGTGGGATTCACGGGGATGCACTGGATTGCAGGGAGGAGATGTACTTAGTAGAGCATGGAGATTCCTCTCCCTTGCACCAGTATACAGATTTGGGAGATCACCTTCATCGTAGCAGTAGTTGCGTGAGTGATAATGGATGGAGAATGATTGACCCTCAGTTTGTGGAGATACCTATTGTTGTACATGATGGTTGGTGTTCAGTGATGAGTACATGCAATTATTTACCATGGGTGCTGGTGGACGAGCTTTTGGTCAAGTCCTTGGGATTGACCAAAGCATATGATACTTTCCAGTCCTACATCTAGTTGCAGGTATTTATGGTAGCCTTTCCCGATACTTTTATCATTGACAACAACGTAGGGGGAGCTAGACAGTGGCAGGGGACATGGAGAGTTGGTAGGCTGAGACCACTTGACAGGAGTGTCTTGATTGCATACAAAAGGATTGCGAAAATTTTATCTCTCTGGACAGAGACTCTAAAGACACTGTCTGCTGGTAAACAAATCCACATAATGGGTTCTACTCGGTCAAATTGGGTTACAAATCCTGGTTAGAAGATAACATTGTGACCCCTTTGAAATGGTGGCGAAAGCCCCTTTGGAAAATCAAATCTCCTCCCAGATGTAAATTAACCCTTTGGCTTGCAATGAACAACAAATTTGATGATCTGGGATAATTGACTTAGAAGAGGATGGTGTGGACCCAACATATGTCTTCTTTGTAAAGAAAGTCAAGAAACTATTATTCATCTCTTTGTCTCATGTCCCTATGCAGGAAAGGTAGTTGATATAGATTTATGAGCAGAACAAAATGAATAACATACTGAATACAATAACATAGATATAACGACAGATATCCAGTGAACAATAACTTCTATTGAATAAATGAAATAGGTTGAAATTGTAAAACTGTAGAACTAAAACAACTTGCTCAAATGGTGGTAGTTATATCTGAGAAAAGATGTGGCTTCTACTCGCATTTGTTTGAGGAGAATGATTACAATGAGGCTCCAGAGGCCCTTTTAACATTATACATGAATTCCAAAACCCTAGACATCCAAAAACCTAACCCTAGGAGGTGAAACACCAAAAGTTATGTGGGCCCCGACGGGTAAGTTGGTACCTCAACTTCCTGGGGTCGTAACTTATTGTCAAGGTGAATATTGTTAGGTGGTGACAACACACACATACACCTTTCAGTTAGATTTTTTTTGGTTGGAGGTTTCTCAAGCATGTGTCTTTTCGTATGCCTATAAATGCTTGAGATTTTTCCTGTTTAAATGTAGAATCCCATGAAGTGATTCATGATACATGTAAACTATTTCTCCACTGTTTGATTGGGAAATAAAGGATATCATTGTCTCCTATTCATCTCTAATGTTTTTTGTGTTATCATTTCATTTTCTTTGTTCATTAATTATGTTTTCAATCAAGAAGTACAACACATAACCCTCATTAAAAACTTAGTGAGACAAACCCTGAGAAAAGAAGAAAGAAAAAAATATAGAAAGAAACCTCTTTTTATAGTTGTCTCTCTATTGGGGAGTCTTTCTTTTTATTGCATTTCCATTCCCATGCCATCACTCCACACCTTGCAACACAAATACAAAAAGAGAGAAAAAGAACAAATAGGGAAAAAAAAACGTTGTAAACCCCAAGCAATAGGAGGAAAAAACACAACCCGAAGAAGAAACCAATGAATCCAACACATTTTTTTCCTTTGTGGATCTCTCTCGCGGTGATCTCAATGAAAATTCCAAAAACCCAAAACAAAGCCTCAAACCTTTGATCAATTTCATCGTGCAAACCTGACATTAAAACGTTAATTGCACACTACCATGAATATTGCCCAGGTGGCAGGCTATGTTGTTTTTAATTTTTAAAACATATAAATAACGTATTTTGTAGGTAATCATAAATTTTTATAACCAATCATAATTTAAAATAAACAGTTATAAATTAAGAAATTATAATTATAAAATCAAAATTTCATATTGAAACATTAAAAAGCTTTGCCTATTGTCTAAAATGTTTTTTACCAATCAAATTAATTAAAAAATGATAAGAACAACCTTATGGAGGTTGGATTAATAATAAAAAAATCAAAGTTTGAATAAAAATAAGGAAAATACTCAATAGGAATAATATTACATTTATTTTACAATAGTTAAATCACATTAGCATGATTGGTTTCGATGGGCCTTGTTCTGCATTGTGACACATGTTCCAAACCCGCTGCGAGGAGACACCTAAAAATACAACTAGTTAAGTGTTCGTGTGGCCTAGGATGGGTGCGATCCGTGGGTGATTTTGACAGCTTAGATTCCCCTGGTTTGTGGTTTCTTAGCTAGAGGCTAGTCCCGCAAACAAAACAAAATATATTTATATTATAATAATATGTAAAAGTAATTATGATGATGATAATAATGTTAGGATATTTAGACACTTACGAGTTAGTTAAGATCAACTTCGTCTAATGTGTCGTTAGTTAAAAGTGTGTTTCTTTAGTATGCATTAGTATGGATTTGCAGTTAGGTAATCTAACCTTCACAATATGTTCTTGACAAATAGTAATCCGATAGTTCATATTCTCCTCGATCTTAACGACTACATTGATATGTGGCTTAACACTTGATTGGTCCAAGATCTTTATTTAAAGAGCATGGAGGGTCGTTTGTTGATGATCAAATGTGATAAACTCTCTATAATGTTTTCTTTTGCATTAATAAATTGTTCCAAGTGGTTGTGTTGGCTAGGGTTGTGGATGTTTCCCCACAGGGTTTTACCATGTAAAAACATCGGCGTGTTGATATTTAATCTAGTTGTGTGAGTGGTTACTGAAAGTGCTCATCCTCTATTGGAATACATGTTTTTTCGAACAGGGTGTCATATCGCATTAATACCTGTTCCCATTGTAGATCATGATCAAGAAGCCATGTTGCCGCATCTCTCGTTTCTTCCATTTTTGTACATTTTTGGGCTAAGAGGACTATTTCATTACATCCAGGGCACTCGTTTCAGTTACGATTGTCTTTTATTTTTCACTCCAAAAGGTTTATATTTTCCCAATATATGACCATTTCAGTTAGATCCAGAGGTATAAAGCCTAAATACGCCATTTTAAATTTTTATAGAGATAATATTTCAGTTTTATTTCAGTTTTATATTTTTCATTTCTAGGTTGCTACTCTTTTCGATATCCATATGATTTTTTCTTTGTGCTTTGTGAGATCTCAACAAATCAAATAAATAGTGGAAAGGGTTTTCATGTCTGATTATGCTCTTTGTCATGCACTCTGTGCAATCTCGGTAAATTAGAAATAGAGGGAAAACTTGCATTTTTCCGAGTAAGCTAATTGAGATATAACCCTTGTTGTCGCCAAGAAGAATTTTTTTTTTGTATGAAAAGAGTGTTTTTTTAGAATGCTCTCCAAGGTCATCTTCCATAACGACAAAAAAACCAACACCCCCAATCCTCCTTCTTAACAATAGAATGTGTTTTGCACTAGCTCACTTGGTTAAAAGTTTCTTTATTAAGTAAGAGGTCTTGAGTTCAAGTCTTTTTTTTGTTACTTTTTCTTTTTTAAAGTTCATGAATCCATCGTAAAGTGTATTTCTCCTCAATTATAAAAGTGAATCACTATAAGTAGCTTTAATATTTTATTTCAAGTTATTTATTTTGCACGCAACTTTAATTTATAAAGTAACTCCATTGTAAAAGTGATCCTTGCTTATTCTATAAAAGTGAGTCAGTTCGTTAGAAACTTATTTATAAAAGTGAAGTTATTAGAAGGAGGCATATCACCATGTGGACCAAATTCTACTTGCCATGTGGCTCTTTGGTTATCATTTATGTTTTTTTCTCAGAAGGGCATAACTTTCACATCTAAAGTCCATTTTTAGTGTCGTTTTTTTCAAACAACCAACTATTTTTTCAAGAGCATTCCATCCATACCATCAATTTCAGATTTTAAATCCATATTCTATGCATATTAAACATGGATTCTCCCAATGATATTTTGTTTACTAGTACCAATTATTTCTCATGGAAATCCCATATGGAGGATGTATTGAGAAGTAAAGGACTGTATCGGATTACCTTGGGAAAAAAGAAAGAACCCATTGTTGATGACAAGTATTCCAAATGGGTTATTAGGAATTATTAAGCATGTGGACTAATCGACATGCCCATCTCTCATGATTTAAGGTTTCACCTTCAAGGAATTGAAGGCTGAGATAACACTTGGGAAAATTTTGAAGCTATGTTTGGTAAACACAATATTATTGGAGCTCACTAGTTGGAAAATTAGTTAATGAATTTAATTCCAAATGATTTTCCTTGCGTTGAAGATTACTTATCTAAGTTCAAAACACTTAGAATTTTGTGCATCTAGAACTGAAGGAAGATCGGTGCATATATGTTATTCTCTTTAATCTTGGCACTGCATATTTTTTTTTTTTTTTCTATCTTTTATGCCACTAGAGAAAATATAGGGAGTGCTTATAAAGAACCCTCTCTTTATTCCTTTTGTGATGTTATAATTCGAGAATAAGATAATCTTCTACAGCTTGGACTAATCAACAATGCAGTTACATCCAAAAAAGCCTTAGTGGTTCAGTAGAAAGATAAATCCAATAGTCCCAAGAAGCAACATCCTCACCACAACAACAATAAAAATAAGGGTCCCAAACCCTCTCTACCAGCTTCTTCTCCTAATGGTGACAAAGGAGAGAAATCTAAAAATAAGACGACTAACATACATTGTAAATTTTGTGGGAAAGATGGTCATGTGGAGTCCAAATGTTTTAAGAAGACAGAATCTTTGGAAGCAGTGATGAAGAAGCACAAAAGAAATATTGATTCTTCTTCTTCTAAATATTATTTTCATGTACATGCACTTTCTGCTTCTAGTTTCACCTTCAATGCAACTTCTACTTCTTTTTATGATGAATGGCTTATTGATTCTAGAGAATATTATCATATGGCTAAGGATAAAGCCATATTTTCTGCTCTTAATGAATGTAACACCAAAAATATATTTGTTAGTGATGATAGATATCAGTGTTGTAGGGTATGGAATAATTCAAGTAGATAATGGTCATTTCAATGATGTATTATGTGTTCCATCTCTTTCCTGCAACCTTCTCTCAGTGTATCAAATCATTCATTCAGGAAAATGTAAAACCATAGAGTTTTCACCTCACCATGTTGTAATCAAGGATCTAAAATATCCTGAGCATATTCTTACAACTAGAATTGTTGATGCTATTACTAGGTTGTACAAGTTTGACAACTTTGGGTCATCATCTTTTCCATCAGTTTTTCTTTCTCATAGTGATGGCTTGAGAAAACTTTGGCATGAGTGTTTTGGTCATCTAAACTATTTCTCATTGTAACACTTATGTATAAATAGATGGTGATTGGTCTTCCTCTTGTTTCTTGCAGAGATGGTGCTTGTGTCAGTTGTGTTCTCGACAAACATCATAGGGACAATTTTGAAAAATGTGCCTCTTGGCATGCCTCGACCCCCTTGTAGCTTGTTCACAATGACTTGTGTGGTCCACTTTCTTCTCCTTCCTTTTTTGTGTGCAAGTATTTCTTAACTTGGGTTTACTTCTTAAAACTTAAGAGCGAAGTTTTTGAAAATATTTTGGCCTACAAGGCCCTTGTAGAAAAACAATCTAGACATCAACTTCAAAGGTTAAGAACAG
>ML780754.1:1132804-1144829 GCA_009831015.1 Picea engelmannii
TAAGTATTTTTGTTTAAAATATTTCTTGAACATTTTCTAGTTCAACTCACTGCACCTAATCTTGTTAACTATTTTTATTTCCTGCCACCAAATGGCATATTTTCCATTCTTTTGATACACAACTAATCTAGCCTTCAAATTTTCGGGGTAATTGTAAATTTGAAAATATTTACTCATGTTCATAGTCCAAGCTTCTGCTTTTTCCTCATACTGACCATCAAAGTAGGGTGGTTTGATTTTCTTAAACTCTCCAAGCAACTCTTCCTCATGTCATTTCCTTGTCTTTGTTTTAGGTGTAATTTTTTTCAATGTACTATTGTCTGAATTATCCTCGCTATTTAATTCTTCTAACAATTCTATTTTATCACTGTTTACTTGATATTCCTTATGTTTATGTGCTTCTTCATTATAAGGTTCCTTTTTGGCATTGTTAGAAGTTTGTCCTATATGTCATTGTTTTTTCATCTCAGTCATGTTTTTAAGGATAATTTCATTTATTTCATTGTCTTCTTTACTAATATTAACTAACCTTTCATTATATGTCTTTATACTTTCTACATCTACTTTTAGACTACGCATGGTTTCCAATGGTCCTATAGAAATATCTTGTGGTTGATCACTATTCAGTTCTACATACATCTGAGGTTCTCTTTGAGTTGATCTTTCAGGTTCTTTAGCTATGATAATTTGTTGTTGATTCTGATATGTGCAAAACACATTGACGTTAATTATGTTGCTTAAAAAAATTTCTTTGTTTATATAAAGAAAATAATTTTGTTTTCCTTGAGCCCATAAGGTTGTAGTGTTGCAATCATGCTCTGATACCATTTATAATGAATCCTTCCACTCTTTCCACCATTTTTTTTTTAAATTTCCATCATCAAGAGTACATTCATGTGTTTTATAATTGGAAATTTTCTTATATATATGTATATTATAATGTTTCTCACAAATAATTATTTAATGTGCTTAACCAATTGTCATGGTGTTACCATGACATGATATTTGTTCATTGGCACTTAAATCCACATGCCAACTATGCGAGTTTCGATTATACTAATCATCATCATTAAATGTATCTTCTCCTCTTCGCATGTATTACAACTTGTTTTAAGTTTTCTGCTATGTTCTCATTCGTACATTATCACAATCTTATGCACCCAAGCCCACATAAACAATTTTGGTCTTGTAGGAACGAGTTATGATTTAAAAGGTTTGAAGAAAACTCATATTGTCTATAGATAAGCTTTAATTACTTAAACTTCCAATGTATCATGGTTCTTGAATACTTTAAATATTTTATTATGGCCCGAAATTCATGTACTTGTTATCAATTAATTAAACCACCCATAAGTCATTTATACATCAATGTTGGAGATGGGTTTTAACCCACTCCTCTAAGTTGCAATATATTTATTCAAGACCAAATATATTATTATAACAGTGCCGTAGTGATTTTGGTGGATCGAATCCATGTTTTCTCCTTTGATAAAATTTAAAACTACCTTCGTCATTGGCCTTAGGGTCTCCACAATTTACCATAACAACATTTAAAACTTATTAGCAGGGTTAGAATTTCAAACTGAAAAAGCCTCAAATTTGACGGTTTAAACTACTACACTGCCCGTTCTATCGGTTTTAAGCTTGATAGTTGACGGTTGCAAGAAACTTTTTACCGTATTTGACGGGCAATTTGCCCGTCAAATTCCATCCCTGCTTATGACTCACTTGAAATATTACGTATACACATCACGTCATGTGTGTTAAATGTATGGACTAAAACACAGACTTAACTAGATGTTAACTACAAATAGTTTAGGTTTAAGTTAATGGAAATCCATGATGGTAGAATTCGGGTAGGCCACGCCTTGGCAAACCAACTCTTAACTATGGTGTGGTAATCAAGTCCTTCACAAGTTCAGAGTACCAAACTCATTTGTATGGGGAGCATTAGAGCTATATGACCTACTCTACCCAACCATAGGGTTTCATCATTTCCTTTTTTCAATTGCAGAACATACTAGAACACGAGTTGTAATGAGTGCCAAGGTAATACAGGTGCTATCTCCATTGATTAAAATGGTTGAACAGTTTAATAATTATACCGACTTCTTCGTGTATCTATTTATCTCAAAATTGACTTTATTTCCGTGGTTTGTATGTAAGGTTACACAGGTATGGAACTTCACGTCTTTCCCAAATAACATGCTCATTGTCCATTCAACATTAAGGTAAAAAGTGATTTGATTTATAGTAAGAAGTCTTAAGATTTCTTCTCATATTATTCGAATCTCTCTAATGTTATCTAGCTACAGATTCCATGAAGGGTCCATTGGAACCCTTGGTATGAAGTTGAAATCAATGGCCAGTGATAAGGAGGTACCGTGACTTGTAATCTATTGAATACCCATATACTTCTTTGTAGGTTAATAGTTGTCTTTAGGAAATATGATGCCGAGAGAATCAATTGGGTGATAATATTGAGATAGATTCTCTTCACCGTGTTACAAAGGTAAGGTAGCAATGTATTTACTTCTTCCAAAAATATATACGAGCTTAATCATTGAAATCTTTGATGACATAGCCAATATATAAATTTCTATTTTAGTTTTGATTCTATTATGAGTTATTTTAACTCCAGCGTCTTAGGCATAGCTGTTGGAGCTCATACATAATATCTTTTAGTTTGTATATATTAAAAATAATGCCCTCTTCGTTTTTGGTCAATGGCACAACAATTTTGTTATTATGAGAATAGTTTTAAAACATTTTGTTATTTTGTTTTGATTCATGACGTCATAGTCAATGGCTTCACATGGTTTCCATTAGAGGTTTACTCTATCATTTCTTGAAATGAGGCTTAGTTATAATATTGCATTATATTGTTTTCATCCATAGTTTTTATTTAATTATTTACCCTATTTATCTCTACACCATATTCTGTATTAAAATGGTTTATGATTATGATATTTTCCCGCATCATTTTGATTCTAGTTTAGTTTGGAACTAAGTAGTCCATCTTTCTTTTACTGGAAGAAGTATATATTGTTTATTGTGCAAAAACGGTTCTTTCTATTCTCAACCAAGAACATTTTTCTTTTAATAAAAAAATAATCTTAATTGAAAATAACAAGTAAATAGACATATTTCTTTTCTTTCCAGCCACATTAAATGAATAACGATTCTTCTACCAAGGATAACATGCTACATTGTTCACCATGTATTTTTTTGTTTTGCTACTCTGATAAATAACTAAAGAACTGAAAATAGTACCCTACAAGCTCGCTTATTATTTTCTTGCTACGTGCACTCAAATAATAAATAGAACACAGATGTACATCTTATTATAATTAGTACTATAACTTTTGAAACTATTCTCTAATGTATTACTTGTCATTCTTTAAGGAAAAAAAAAACAAATATAAATAAAGAAAACTTATTTGAGCCAGCTTCAATAATTGGGAAAAAACTGGATAGTGATCCAATTCCTTCCAACAATAGACACAAACAACCAAAGTTACTTGTCCTTGTCACCTCCTATCCTAAATCATTAATCCATGGGGACTAAAAACGATATAACATTTACCAAAATTCTTTGAGTTTAGTTCTTCCTTGAACCATTAAACTCTTTTCTTCACAAGTACTCAGCAACATCCTATCTCATAACATACTTGTCTTTAATGACTTGCCTAGGTCCTTTCAAGTTGCCCTCATCCCTAACCCTAGGGAATCTTTTTGGCCTACTTTTGTGCTAGCTTGTTCCCTCACATCCCACACTTTTGGGAGTAGGGTTCCACTTGTCCCATGGACAATAGTTCATTCTAGTGGTTTTATCCTTTTCATTCACCCATGGAGTAATGATTTACTCTTTGTAACTGGGTTCCCTAATCAATTTGTCTCTTGTTAATTAAATAAATTAAAAATAAAGGTTACAAAAATATTCCTCATCGATGTTTATGATGACATAGTTCCACATAAGTTTTTTCCAATAAATTTCACAATATAAATTTTGACATAAAGTAGCAAGAATTAAATGTTTAAATATGTAAACTAAGGGACATTACAAGAAACATGGAATAAAATTAAGCCAAATGTAATCCACTTCCGTGTATTTGGCAGTGTAGCATGGGTTCACATTCTTGATGAGAAAAGGAAAGTCTTATAACCTAAAGCTGAGGAGTGTATTTTTGTTGGTTATTCTGAAGATGTCAAAGGTTATAGAATTCAACCTCATTCTAATGAAATTATTGTTATAAGAGATGTTAAATTTGATGAAAATTACTTGTCCTACGAGCCTAATTTGATGTTTGTGCCTTCATCAACATTTGATCCATCTTTGAAATTTGTGCCATCTTTTGTTCCTATTTTAGTTTCTTCTTCTTCGAATGATAACAGCGAGGATGAAAATCCACCTCTTCTTGCTCACCTTCCTCCAAATGAGTTCATTAAACATGAACATGCACCAACACCACGGCTTCCCTGATGGGTCCATTCAAATCAAGAAATAGCTTGTGATCTTGTCGGTGATCCTTCATATCAATGTCGAACACATTCACATTTCCAGTGAGCCTCTTCTCTTTTGGCTCAAGTTTCATAGACTCATGATCTAGAGACATTTGTGGAAGATTCAGGTCATCCAGATTGGGATACAACAATGAATATCATTCCATAATGGAAAATGATACTTGGGATCTTGTACCTCTTCTGAAAGGAAGAAAACTTGTCTGATGTAAATGGGTGTATAGAACTTAGTATGCATCGGATGGAAGTGTTGAAAGACACAGAACCTGATTAGTTGCCAAAGGATTCTCTCAATTTGAAGGGATTGACTATAATGAAACCTTTTCTCCTATAGCCAAAATGAATTCCATCTGCCTTATTCTTTCCCTTGCTACCTCACATAAATGGAAGGTCAATTGGATGGATGTAAAATTTTCCTTCTTGCATGGGGATTTGCAAGAATAAATTTACATGAAACAACCTTCTCGATATTTCCATAATGACTCCAACCTTGTTTGTTTCCTTAAGAAATCTCTTTATGGTCTTCATCAAGCTCCTCGAACTTGGTATTCCAAAATGGAATGCTTTCTTCTTGATATTATCGGGTTTTCTAGATGTCATTTGTTGGTCACTATAATTGCTTATTTAACTAAACAATCAAGTGCTACATAAATTGTCAACCCAGGGAAGTATGTTTATTTAAAGGTAATCACACACTGTATATGCTCAATCTCAAAAGTAATCTAGAGTTGTAGTAAAAATATGTTAATCACACCTTGCCTTAAACAAACTGAAGTTCTACTTTGAATTACAGAAAAGTAACCTACCTATTGCAGAGTTCAAAGTTTAAAGAAATAATTATCCAAAGAATCCTGGATTACATTAAGAAATAACAACCTAGGAAACAAATCTTTCAGGATACTGCAAAAGGAAAGACCAACTATTCTGTAACAGAGAACATGACCCTATTCCCCAAGAAGGAATCTTCAGCACCTGTTTCCGATCATCACACTTTCATGAACTCATTACTAATCGAAATGATTGACACACACTGAAGGCTAACTAACTCTTAACAGAGAACATGACCCTATTCCCCAAGCAGGAATCTTCAACACATGTTTCCAATCATCACACTTTCATGAACTCATTACTAATCGAAATGATTGACACACACTGAAGGCTAACTAACTCTTAACATAGAACATGACCCTATTCCCCAAGCAGGAATCTTCAGCACCTGTCCCTGATTATCACGCTTTCATAAATTCACCAAAATAGGATTGCTAACTAGAATGATTAACAGTTACCCAAGCATGAATCATATGAAAACAATGTAACAATCAGTAAAGTAGAGTTTCAACAAAACAAAGTTCAGTAAAGTAGAGTTTCGGCAAAACAGAGTTCAGTAAAGTAGAGTTTCAGTAAAACATAATTTAATCAAGGCATGAACAGAAATAACACTAACACACTATAGAGCTAATGGGTGAATCTTATGAAAAATGTGGGCCATCCCTTCTCACAAGATTTCCCAGAAACGAAAGGAACTAGGAAGGAATGCTCAGAACAATCTTTTATTCATCTGTCAACTGTATCATGTTACAATGTCTGAAGTAAAACACGTCCTTCTCTGTAAAATCCTTTCTTAGCCAAAAAGAAGTTCCTCTCTAATGATGATTTCCCCTTATTTAAAGAGGAGAATCCTCTCGATACAATTGATCATCAAATTACATGTGCACATCTGAATCCTATTCTTAGTCAGATCTGATCTCTATACTGGAATAGGATATCTTGGTCTCCCATAACATAATGCTATTACAATAGTTGGGTGTAGTTGTTACAGTTGGTGTAACAACTTATTTATTTATCTTCTTGTTACTGTTGTTGTCTATTGTTTCAGCATCGCAAATCACGGGTTGTTTCAGCAATGAGATTTGTGTTCGACTGTTTCAACAATGTGGTCTCGAGCAACAACGATGGTTAATTCTGGCTCAAGGTGCGGCTGTTGTGGTCAATGTAACAACTTCTTCTTTGTGTGGGTTGTTGTTTTAGCATCGTAGACCACGGAGATTGTAACGACTTCTTCTTTGTGTGAATTGTTGTTTCAGCATCGTAGACCACAGAGAGTGTAACAACTTCTTCTTTGTGTGAATTGTTGTTTCAACATCATAGATCATGGACTGTTTCAACCACTGGGTTTGCGTGTTGACTGTTTCAGCAGCGGGCCTTCAAACAACAACGACAATCTACAGTGAACTGTTTCAACACTTATATGTTTCTAATCGATGGTTAAGTATGAGAGTAATGTAAAATTATATGCAAAACAAATTAAACATATAGTAAAGAGAAGAGACATTATATACCTTTGGAAAGATAGGGTAAGGTGATAATGCGAGTTTAAATGTGAGTGAAAAAAGGATGTAATGGTAGAAAAAAGTGTGAGCAAAAAGGTACATTATTGGGTCCTAACATCCCCCCCAACTTAAAAGGTTGCATGTCCTTAGGCAACTTTAATCTGAATCAGAATCTAAATACCAACTCTGAGCGTGCAAGTTACTTAAGCAGTAGCTGTGGAAAGTGCTGTCTGTTGGAGCTCTGAATCCTAGAATGCGTTGTAGCCTTTGTCAAGCTGTTGTTTCAGCCTTCTTGGGAAACTTATAATGAACTTGATATTTGTCTGCTGGCATCCACAGGATAGGAAAATGAAACTGATAACATATCTAGATTTCAACACATTGCTGAACACACTTGATGTAGCTAGGTACCCTGGAGATTGTTGTCTCAAGATTAGTGGGGCTAAAGGGATTGTGTTCCTGTCTTTTCCTAGTAGATTGTTGCCAAAACATGTTATTTGCTTGTAGGGCAGCAATATCTGTGTATTTAATGAACTGTTGACAATCCTGAAGAACTATTGTCTGTAGTTGCCGAATGTGTTGAGTCATCCCTGGTTTCTTCAAAAACTGATAATACTCTGTAACAAAGGTGGCAGCATTTTGTGGTTCTAGCCGTATCCAGAGAAGGCGGTTATCCTCATTATGCTTGGCATCTAGAAAGTCATCCTTCCATATAATCTGATTGTTAAGGAAGGAGGTGAGTGCCCGAATCTAGATGTCACTGACAAGAGGGTTAAGGTTAAGCTGTTGGTTCTCAGGGATGACCTCATTATGAAAATATACCTCACAGAGAAGGTGTTGATCCATAGCAGAGGATTCTGCAAAGGTTTTAACAAAATCTGTTGGATTTAACATTGCATGGGGTCTGCCTTCTTTGATTGATTTAATCTGAAAAAATGTAAGTTGTTCCATGAGGAACAGAGAGTAATTGTAGGATGGTTTCCTTGCAGCCAACAACTTTTGTGCCAAGTCAAACATCAGGAGCAATTTTCCTTTTAGCTCTTTATTCTGTTTCTTATGGGCACGAGATTCTTGACATGTTTGCTCCAACGATTCCCAGTTTGAATAGATATGGTTTAGCCAGAGTAGTTTGTGTTCCTGTAGGCTTTTGTCCTGTGTAACAACAGACTCTTTTTTCCATTTGTCCATTATTGCCTGCTCATCCCATGGTTGAGATTGTGTTTCAGCATCGCAAGTGATAGGCTGAGGTAGGGTTTGAATGGCTTGTTCCACAAAGGTGTGGGTATTGATCTGGCTAGGAGGGGTATATTCATCAAAAGGCAATGTTTGTACAACTTTATTAACAAAAGCAGGGGCTTCAGATTTGACAATTGTTGTAGGCCAGGGTTCAGTCTTAATTTTGGAAGGTCCTACTGGTTCTTGTGTAACAACAGGGTTTTCTTCTTTGACTGCAAAATTCGTAGGTGTAGGGGAAGCTCCTGGCATTGGAATTTGAATTATTTTGTAGCCTGCTTGATAATAGATGTCCCCACATTGACTGCACATATACTCTCTACACGGATTCTCTGTTGTATTTTCTTCTGTCATGGTCGCTATGCGAGCCAGGGTGTACAATTTAAGTTCCTTCTCGTAGGCTTCCTTTGCCGTGACTAGCTCTTGCTTGTAGGCTTCCAATTCAGACCTTAGGAACTCATTTTCTTGTAAGACGAAGGCCATTGTTGGTTTTGGAAGAGGGGTGACTGGTTCTTGTGTAACAGTCACAGCTGCACTAGCTGGTTCTTTTGGAGTAGCTACATGATCGACAGCTGATTCTTGTATTTCAGCTTCTTGATGTAGAGAAAATAAATTTGCAGCACCCTGGGCATCTGATTCCTGTATCTTGGTGACAATATCAACAGCTGGTTCTTGTGTTTCAGCTGTAGCTGGTTCTTGTGTGACAGCTATAGCTGGTTCTTGTGTTTCAGCTACTGAATGAGTAGTTGGTTCTTGTGTTTCAGCTACTTTATGAGTAGCTGGTTCTTGTGTTTCAGCTACTGAATGAGTAGATGGTTCTTGTGTTTCAGCTACTGAATGAGTAGATGGTGCTTGTGTTTCAGCTACTGAATGAGTAGTTGGTTCTTTTGTTTCAACTACTTGATTTGAAAAGGATGATGTCACAACACACTGGGCCTCTGGTTCTTGTGTTTCAGTGCCCGTGGGTGGAATAGGTAAAAATTCCAGAATTTGGGAGGTTGGAGGTGTACAGGGTTTTAACTGGATGGGTTGAGAATTTAGGGCAGTGGCAGTAGTGGTTGTTCTTGTTGATGCCCTTGTTCGTTTTCTTTGTAAAAAGGGCGGAAAAAGGGAATTTGATTTCGTTTGCATGGGGGTTTTTCCTCAGTGATGGGACAAGGAGAGTTGTCTGGTTCAGAATCATCACTAAGGATATGAACCGTAGGAGTGGATGATTCTGGTAAGATGTGGGGCGGGCTTGGTATGGTAGGAAGGTTAATTGGATTAATTAGGTCTGTAGGCGGACTGTTAGGTGCTTCCGGAGGGTCTGGAGGGTTTTATGGTTGCTGTTCCTGAAGATTTTCAGGATATTCAATAGCTTCTTGGGGGTTTATGGGTGGGTTGTTTAGGGGAGGGTTTTGTTGGGAAAAACCCTTTTGGATAAGTAGTTGAGTGAGATTATGGTGGGTGAGGGAAAGGGCAGGATTTTTAGCCTTTTTACAGTAGTGTGACATATTTTTAAGACATCCGAGCAGATAATAAGGAATGTTCACCAATATAGAATGTCGTAAATGAGACAACATGACAAAATCGTACTGGTAGACTACCTGGTATCAGCCTTCACAGGTAAGGTAGTGATTGACAAAGTCTGCAACTCTCAGCCATGGAGGCGACAACGAGCTAAGTCGAACACCCCGGCCTTTAGGCTCAATTTGTTCCCCTGGCAAGAGGAAATCTTGTTGGGCATTAAGGATGATATGTTTACGACTGAACCAACGAATTCCATTGGCAGGGAGACCCGAAACCTGTGCTATATCCTCCTCTATAACTGGAATCCGAACCCCTTGAACAATGGAATGATCTTCCTGGAGATTTTGAGCAAATTGAAGAACCTGTTGTTGATCAAATCCCTGTAGCCTCTGAAAATAACCCAGCCATCCTGCCTGCAGAAAAATTTGATAGACTTCTGGATATAGTTCTAATAGGGTTGTCATGGTGGGTTCGTACCATATAACAGGGCCTCCCATAGCTAACAGCTCAGTAAAGTGCACCGTCATAGAGTCGAGTAACCGCTTCTGTGCAGAGTGAGTTTTTCGGGTGAAGGCATGCAAATGGTGGTGAAACAAACGAAAGGATGGTAAAAAAAGGAATGACGGTGGTTGGTTCATGTGAAATGATGGTATAAGATTTAGATATCCCCCCCCCCCTTTCAAGTACGGATAAAATAATGATTTTACATGAGTGGTAATAATGAGTTGGGATCTTCTCATTAACTATAGTTCAATTGTATTTACATATAAAGTTTACATACCTCTTCTTTACCTTTTGATTCGTACTTCAAACAGAATATAGTGCCTGTCATAATAGTTCTGCAGTAGCCATGGCAGAGAATTTTGATTTGTTAGAGGAATTGTATCAAGGATTTGTTTACTGGACGGACAAAATGTAGTATGAGAGCGCAAAAGCTTATTGACAGAGAATGCTGAAAAGTTGGTGTTTCAGCAACAGGGAAAGAATAGAGAAATGTTTGCTGGAAGGGTGATGTTGCAGAATACTGTTGAGGAAGTGGTGTTTCATCCATAGAAAGAAGGGCGAAAAATTGCTGAACGGTGGTGTTTCGGCAATGGGAAAATGTGAAAAATTGTTGAACAATGGTGTTTCGGCAATGGGGAAAAAATGTGAAAAATTGTTGAACAGTGGTGTTTCGACAATGGGGAAAAATGTGAAAAATTGTTGAACAGTGGTGTTTCAGCAATGGGAAAAGACAAAAAGTTGTTGAACAGTGGTGTTTCAACAATTGGGAAGAGAAAAAAGTTGTTGAACAGTGGTGTTTCAGCGATGGGGAAGCTTGGCTCTTCTTGAAGTGAGATCGTCCTTTCTTAGTAGGCCTTTGCTTTGATCGAGAATCTGCAAAAATCAATTGTAACACGCTATTTATTGACATGGATTATTAGTAAACGAAATCTAATCTAATACTAAAGAAATTAAATTAAAAATAATTAATTGCAATGAGGGGTAGGAGGTACTTCTAAAAATAGGTAATGAGAGTCTGCCACACATGTGGCCTTAAAATCTTCTTTGGAAATAGGGCGTTGGTACAGATGGAGCCGATGACCATTTACAAGTAACGGTGTTTTAGAGTCATCGATTGTGAGGAGCCTTACTATTCCATTGGGGAAAACAATGTCCACTTCGTAAGGTCCAAGCCATCTTGTACGTAGTTTCCCTTGAAATTATTTAAACCGAGAATCATACAGTAGGGCCCAATTACCTTTTTGGAATTACTTATGCTTGATAGTTTTGTCATGCCATTGTGATCTTTGCCGTTGAATCATAGTTGTATGATGAATGGCATCTAGTCTTTTTTCATCCAATTCATTAAGCTGCTGCAACCTGACTATCTATGCATCGGTCAAATCAAGGTTGAAAGCTAAAGAAGTCCTTAAGGTTTTGATTTCAAATTCCACAGGAAAGGCGACACTTTTCCCATAAACTAATTCATAGGGAGAGAATCCTGTAGTATTTCTCCAGGTAGTTCTATAGTCCCATAATGCTTCAGGGAGCCTGTGAGACCAGTCCTTTCTGTTTTCCTTTACTGTTTTTGTGAGAATGGCTTCAATTACTTTATTTGTGCTTTCCACCTGTCCATTGGCTTGGGGGTGGTATGGTGTAGTCATTCTATGCTAAATATGATATTTCTGAAGGGTGGCTTTAAAACCGTGAGAAGTGAAAGGAGGTCCTCCATCTGTAACTAATTCTCTCGGCACTCCAAATCTAATGAAGATGTCTTCAAATAGGAAATATAGAACTGCTTCTTCGGTCACTCTATGGAGTGCTTTAGCTTCCACCCATTTGGTCATATAATCTGTGCAGACCACTATGTAAACTTTTTGATTGGATGGGGGGTTAATGGGTCCTACAAAGTCTAAGGCCCATCTTTCGAATGGTTCAAGTACTATCTG
>ML780755.1:26883-43706 GCA_009831015.1 Picea engelmannii
TTTTCATTTTTCCTCGTCTATTTCAGTGTATCTTTTATATTTGGATACCCAACATGGCCTCTTTTCCGTGACCCATTCTTTATTTTCACCATAGTGATGTTCAGGTGGGGTGTTGCAGTTACTTCATGTTAAGGTTTAAGCTATTATTAGGTTTCTTTTCAATTTACTAGATAACCATAGCATAGATAGGATCACTGAGAGAAACACAATCACAATATACACAACATTTATCCTGGGAAACCCTCATGGGGAAGAAAACCTAGCAAAAATTTCCTTAATATAGATAGCCAATACAATGCCAAGACAATAAACCAAACACTAGAGAATATTCTCTCCCAAGCAATGCACCTCTCTCTCTTCCTTCTTCCGACAACTGGTAACTGTAGCTTCCTTCAATACTTGTACACTAGATGAGTGAGTTGAGTGAGTGAACAAATGAGGCGTTGACTTACTTTATTTATATAAACTAGCATCTGTTGAAAATGTGTCTCTTCACTAGCAGGGCCGACTTGTATTTCTTAGTGGTTAAAACTACTTTAATTTCCCTATGGGATGAATTCTCAATTTTCATAATATATTTAGGGTTTGACCAATCTGCAAAAGGGGATTTGGTCAATTACAATGCCTGACATGATCAATCCACAAAAGGGGATTGATCTAATGAATAATAAATCAATAATAAATAGAATACTCTTTGTAGTTACAATATTTCAACACTCCCCCTTAACGAGAAGGGTATTCTACAACATCATCATGAGAGAGAGAGAGAGGGAAGCAACAACAACAACATCTATAACACTGACTGGCATATCTATAAATCATCAGAAGTTTTTTCTCGTCATCAATATCATCATTCACAAGAGGGAGATGGAATAGCATCATCATCATCTACATCAACGTGGATTAGTATACCACTAATACATCATCATCAATAACAACACAAGGTTGATACAACATCAACAACAACAATATCACAACACAAAGGCTAGAGCATCATCAACAATAAAAATATCACAACACAAAGGTTGGAGCATCATCAACATCATAACTAGGATGGAAATCTTCATCACGAAGCTGGCATCTCAACAACATTAGCAAAAAGGCTGGAAATATTCAGCACGAAGTTGGCATCTCAACAACATCAACATGAAGTCGATATCATAGCACGAGGCTGGCATCACAACAACATAAACAGGAAGCTGGAAATATTCAACACTAGGCTGGAATCACATCATGAGGTTGGCATCACAAAAACATCAGCCCGAAGCTGGAAATATTCAGCACTAGGCTTCCATCACATAACAAGGCTAGCATCAAAACAACATCAGCATGAAGCTTGAAATATTCAGCACTAGGCTGGCATCACAACACAAGGCTGGCATCACAATAACATCAGCACGAAGCTAGAAATCTTCAGCACTAAGATGGCATCACAACAGTACTCCCCCTTTCGAGGGAGGTCCTTTTGGACTACACCAATATTATCTTGAAAGTGATCAAACTTTACACGAGATAGAGGCTTGGTCAACACATCAGCAACATGTTCATCCATGCTAACATATTGAATCTTTATGGCTCCTCTCTGCACCATGTCATGGATGTAATGATATCAAATCCCTATGTGTTTTGACTTGTCATGGAACATAGGGTTCTCTGTCATCTATATGCAAATCTGGTTATCACATAGGATCATGGTTGCTTTCATCTCTAGATCGAATAGACCTATCAACAACTTTCGAAACCATATGGATTCACAAATGGAAAAACATGTAGCAATGTATTTTTCCTTTTTCGTGCTAAGAGCAATGCTTGATTGCTTCCTACTCTATCATTAGATCATGGCTGACCCCAGACTGAAACAACATCCTGAAGTTCTCTTTCTATCAGAGACACTTCGAGCCCAATCTGAATCAGTATAACCACTTAGTATGAAGTCATGATCTCCATTATAACTGAGACCATAATCTAATGTACCCTTAAGGTACTTCATCACATGTTTTGCAACAACCAGGTGAACACGTTTGGGCTCTACTAGAAATTGACTCAAGGTGTTCACAGCAAAACATATGTTTGGCCTGGTGTTCGTCAGATACATCAATGATCCATTGATCTATCTACACAATGTAGCATCAATCTATTCTGATGAAGTGTCAACCAGGAGCTTCAACTTTGTTTCCATGAGTGTATTCATGGACTTGCACTCCAACATATCAAATCTCTTCAGTATTTCAACTGCATACTTCCCTTGGTTAAGGAAGATCTTCTCTGGGCTCTGCTAGACCTCAAGACCTAAGAAATAGTGCATTAGGACAAGGTATTTCATCTCAAATTCTGCAGTGAGCTTCTTCTTACAATCAGTGATGAGCTTTTCTTCTCCAGTTAAGAATAAGTCATCCACATACAACAATAATATAACAATCTCATCATTCATAACCTTGAACTAAAGGTTAGAGTCAAATTTACTCTTGGTAAAGCCAAACTCGTCAGGAAACTGTCAATCCTTCCATACCAAGCTCTAGGAGCTTGCTCCAATCCATATAGAGCCTTCTTTAACTTGCAGACATGAGTCTTCCTATATTCAGCTTCAAATCCTTGAGGTTGTTCTATATACACTTCCTCTTCAATGACACCATTCAAGAAAGTTGTTTTCACGTCCATCTGGTGTAACTTCCACTTCATCTTAGCTGCAAGGGCTATGATGGTTCTGATTGAAGTGTATCTGGCTATAGGAGAAAACGTCTCTTCATAATCAATGTCTTCCTTTTGAGAAAATCCATGAGAAACAAACCTTGCTTTATATTTCTCAATACTTCCATTAGTAGCATGTTTTATTTTGAAAAGCCATTTGGAAGATACCACATCCTTGCTCTTCGGTCTGGGAACTATTTCCCATACATCATTCTTTATAATGGATTGGTATTATTTTTTCATGGCATCTACCCATTCTTTCTTCTAAATAGCTTCTTCAAATCAAGTAGGCTCCTTCTCTAAGAGATCACACATCAAAGCCATAAAACTGGATAATAGCTTGGGTTTCTTCACTTGTCTCATGGTTCCTTCGGGGGCACCATAGTTCTCTCCATCTTGAATAAGTTCCCTTGCCCAAGTTGGATTTTTCTTGTGGGAGATCTCCATCTGGGGAGGTTCTTGAGATTCTATTATGTCATGATCTTCTAGAATCTCCTCATCAGGGGAATTTATGACTTCCCTCACTGGTTCTGCAACTCTGGGAGCCACAGGTTCTTCCTCAGATACTTATTCAAGATGGCATATTCTTGATTTCTTGAGTGTTTCTTTTTCATCAAAGGTTACATCCCTTATGATCTCAATATGATGGTAATTTGGTATATAAACTCTGAAGGCCTTGGAGACATGTTGGCACAAGGGTAGATCAAGGGTTCAACGCTTCAACAACGCACAAACAAATCCCTAACTATCGTCCCTTTCGGAAACACCTGGGAAATAGATGAAGTCTCACCTAAGGTAGAGGAAGGGGTGGTTGCAGGACTCAGATGTCTGCAACCTAGTTGGGGCACAGATCTGTGATTATAACACCTTAGCAGAGCACTTAATAGTTATCGTTCATTAGTATTTAGTCTTGTTTACAGTGCAGATAAACCCTAATTACAGAGCAGCGTGGTATTCGACTAGACCCAATACATTCAAGCACTAAGCACATCAACATAAATCAAATCTAGCATGTTATTCACATCATCAGGCACTAAGTTATCATATTCATCTAAGCATACATCATTACATTAAGCATTAATAATATGAATAATAAAACAACCATAATGCACAAAACAACCACAACACATGATATATGTGGTTCACCCTCAGCCTGGGGCTACGTCCACCAACTCTTATTCTCTTTATTGTCTTCTTTCAATCATCTACATGCATAGAGCCACAAGATCCTATTCTGCATAGAACAGGAGATCTGCACGCACTCCGCCAGATCCTCCTTCCCCGAGTTAGGTTACAACACAAAGCCCTACACAAGCCTCTTACATCCACTTGCACTTAGCTCTGCAAGTGTTCAACACAACATGCATAAAGCATTTACAACTATCACTTGCACTTAGCACAATATCACACAGATGCATATCTAGGTCTCACACAAATCCCATATATATCTTTCATACATCACCTAGATTTCTATTTATACCTTACAAAAGGGCCTAGACATGGGTAAACCCATGGGTAGACATCCCCATACCCGTTACATAATCCCAAAATCTAAAAATCGCTAAACAAGGGGTCAAGATCCCACGATATCCTCTTTGACTTGTGCTTCCCCTTCAACAGCCTTTCGAAGTCCCAAAATCGATCAAACCTGACCAAGGATCTCCAAAACTTGGTCAAGGGCCAACAGGCCCCCAACACTCACCTGTGACCCATCCCAAGTCACTCTGATCTGGGTAGCTCTGCCTCAAAATCCTTGAGCTTGGCTTGGGTTTCTTTGACCTGCTGCTTTGCCAAGGCATCCTACTTGGAGAACTCTTGAATAACTGCCTCATTCACAGGTCCCTCTATGCATTGTTCGATTGCAGTGACTACTTGTTCTAGCTCTTCTCCTTGGCCTTCAATCTCCTCAAATAGTTGGCAATATTCGTCTTGGACTGGTTGGAGCCTTTGAGTTGCTTCCATGAATTTGATTTGTATGGTATGGACCTCCTACTGAGTAGTGCGTTGTTCCTGGGATCTTTTCATTCGCTCAACTGTTCATAGGAGCTTCCACCGTGCCTGTACTCTCGTTGCTTGTTGTTTTGCCTCCTGGAGTTGTGACTCCAGTGTCTTCAGTTCAAGATCTTCAATAAGTCGCTCATAAGTCTACACACTTCTACTACTAAGTTTTCTACATTCCAAAGCTAATGCTTTGATCCTCTCAACTGCACTCCAGGAAGTGGCTTCTCTTTGGTCTCGCACGTCCTGCGGGGTGCTTGGTATTGTTTGTAGCTCTAGATTTGTTATTCTCTATTGAAGCTGCTTGATGGCTTCAGCAAGCTGAGCTACTTGATGCTCCACTAGGTCTTTATCCTTTGTATCTAAGCCCGTCACAGAGCGAAGTGCTCTGCTAACTGCTTCTTTTACTCCAACCTGCTCCACGAGTAGTTTTTCTTTCTCTTATTGGATCTGCGCTTTCTCCTCTTTGAACTTTGTTTGGAGGTCGTCATTATCCTGTTGCACAACTCAGATTTTCTCTATCACTTCCTCTTGTGCTTGCTTCAGGGCCACTGTGGCCTTTTCTTTTTCTTCATGTGTACGACGAAGGTGAGCTTCAGTTGCATCGGCTATTCTGTGGAGTTGGGTATGCTCATCTCCCAACTCTGGTTCTTCTGATGGAGGGGGCGCAGTGGATATTCCACTTCGAGAGTGAAGGGCCTGTTGTACCCCTCTTAGATTTGCTTCAAGCCTTTCACACATGGTTTCCTGTTTTGCTTCATTTCTCTACAAAAGATATTTTGAGGCATCTGATATAGCTGCGATGATGAAGTTGAAGTCATCGAGCATGATCACAGTCTGCAGCTTGGTATTACTAGCTTTGGACTTCTTTCGCGATGTAGGTTTCGTGGGGGAAACCTTTCTTTTGTTAGACGACTCTGCATCACCAGGGGGATTGTATGGCAATGTTACTTGACCTTGCTTCTGTTGGTCTTCTTTTCCATTGTTCTCTTCTTTATCTACTTCGTCATCACCTCATCCTCCAGGTGATTCTGAAACAGTTTCTTCTGATGTACTTCTCAGTTGCTGGACCTCTTTCGTCTTCTTCCTTCTGCTAGTTCCAGGTGTATCATGCCCTTTGCAAGTGACCACTGGTCTTCTGATTAGTTCAGGATCAGACAGTTCTGCAGGGTCAACAAGAATAAGGAGCTCTGCAGGGCATTCCTTAGTTATTTCTTCTACGTCCTCCTCTGTTATTTTGTAATAACTTTGTAGTACTTCTTTGTGTTTGTCTCCGTGCGTAGTGATATAGATAAAATTCCTGTCTGTGTGGAACTTCACAAATGGTATGAACCCGTGGAGGGTGTTTGGCGTCATACAAGGGACAACTTCAATAACCCTCTTTAACTACACATAGTAGGTGTGGAACACCGCATTTGACTGCCATTGTTTTCTCATGTCGCTCGAATACCAGAGCGAAGTGAACTTCACAGCTAAGGGTTCAGATGGCTCTATTTCAGGGAAGGTCTCACCTTCCGACATCTCCCAAGATATGAATGCGATGAGGATCAACAACCAACTAAAATGGAACTCATAGCCCTGATCCTGAGCTTCGCGACAATCTTTGTCTAACTAGTTAATTAAGTACTTTTCCCGGTTCATCTGTAGCCCTTCCACGCATTTTCCTATGAGGTCAACAACAAACCATGTGACCTGCGTGGTTTTGTTCTTCTGGACTAGCTTACCAACAATCAACTGGAAAGCAAGGTGCACTGCACCATTATGGATGGAAGATACCTTGTATCCTCGCTTCCCCTTCTCCACATTGTCATAGGTATATTTAATCTTCTGTGCTAGGGCACAGTCTGCAGCCTTTCCTAGGTAAAAGTCTTGCGGGTCCGGTCCCTGCATGATCAATCCAGTGATCCAATGGATCAACACCAGGTCAACGATGATGCGTCTGTCTAGCCATAGATAACCACCATGGATGCTTGACAACAGGAGCTTAACACATGCATTAACCTCCTGGTGCCTTCCAAAATGGGGTATCTTCATTATGTTCAGGATAGTGGACTGTGCGAGGTGCATAGTCCATGGTTGGGGGATTATCCTTGACTTCTTCCACTTCATCCTAGTCAAATACCTATGAGGGGCGAGCATGTTGAAGTTCTTTTGATCCCCTAGGTCGAAGTCATTGATCTTTAGTGTCATGATCTTATCCGGCTAGGGCTTGCCTGTGCGTATCCCCTTTAGGAGGTATGTAGTAACCAAGGTGTAGTCGAATTCCTTGGGGACATTATCATGATTCACCGCATTGACCAGAGGCGGGATGTAGTCAGGAAGGATGGATGGGATTAACTTCGCATTTTCCAAGTCATCGTGATGCTTGGTTCTTTTCTCGGCTGTAGCTCGGGATGGTCTAGATCCATGAGTAGTTGACAAGGTGGCTTACACTCCTCTCATCGATAAAGCTTTAGCTCCAATGGAAATCACCTTCTCAGCTATAAGGTCAATTAGAACTTCTTCGACATAATTTTCTACGGCGCTAAGTTCGTCCGACATGCATGCTCAAGATCGGATAACTCAGAATGATGACAAATGCTCAATGCAATAGAACAAGTGGAGAAATCTCAGTAAAGACAGTGCAGTAACAATGAGTTCTCTTGTTGGCTCGGATACAATTCGCAAAAGTGTTCTCGGTGCAACAATCGAAGGAATATGTAAAAAACGATGTAACGAATCCCTCCAATGGATAAGAGGCCTTCATCAATGCAGTTATGTCCATTACAACGCAGTCCCAATGGTTCGATGGTGAGCTTTCTGATCATAATTGTTGTTCTAATCGTTCGAGAACGTTAATCGAATGGTTATAATGCCTCCAACGATCATATCACTTTGCCATGGCGAAGTGCCAATCTGAGCTACTCTGATATTCCGATGAAGTTCAAATTCTGGAGACCTTCCTTCTGCGAAATCTTCTCTGGAACTTCTTGTAATTTCTCCAAATTTTGTTTCTTCTTGCTAAGTTTTCTAGCCTTCTTCCCTGTGATCTGTGTCTTAGTATTCCTCTTTCCATTATGATTCCTATCTCCTCTTAGCATAGTAACTTCGTGTTGTTGATGGTGTTTACTAGGGTTCAAGAGCAATACTTCTTCTCTGTCTGGGGTAGGTGCTCTATTCTCTTGTACAAACAAGTGCTTCAAGTCTTCTTGTTTTCTTTCAACTTCGGCATCCAATTTTCTGGTTCTAAAGAGCTTCGACCTGTTCTCCTATTCTTTGATCAAGTGTGATATCCTCCTAGTCATAAAATCTTTTAATTCTTTCATTTTCTATTCTATAGCTTCCTCTTCTTTTCTCTGGGTCTGATCTTTCTCAATCTAGGGTTTTCCTAGTAACATAGCAAATGGGGCATTGTTCTTAATAAATTTAACAACCTCAAAATCTTCCTCTGTTGAATTTCCATGAGCACTCATAGAGGTTTGGGTAAGTCTTCCACATAGGGTTATCAACTTTCCTCTAAATAATCTTATTCCTCCCAATGAAGGAATCATAGCAGGCTTTCCTAAAATTTCCCAAGTTCTTTCTATCATGATATTCACCTGTGTTTCCTCATCCAGAACACAGTCTATGTTGAAGTCTCTTATTCTTGTTTCTATGCACTCTTTTTCTTTGAAGATCACTAATAAGTTGATATCTTTGTGATCATTTAGGGTTTCTTTCATTTGTAGTAATACAGTCTCTGATTCTTTCTGGGGTTCTACCATAATCTTAGTCTCTTGTCCTTTCTCATGGTTTTCTTGTTACATATTCATTCTTTCAAGCTTAACAATCATTCTAGGACAATCCAAAACTTCATGATCCATAGCTTTACAACAAATACAACCAGGTCTTCTACCAAGGCATTCCTTAGCAAGATGTCTCGGTCTTCTGCAACTGTAACAAAGAGTTAATCCTCTCTTTCTCTTAAATGATCCCCAGCCTTTCTTGTATTGCACACTAGGATCATATTAGCTATCCTACAAAAATTCTTCCTAGGATCCTGCATCTATTTGTTAGTCCAAACATTCTTTCTATGCATAGGAATAACATATCTACCATTATTTCTATCAGATCTACTCATATCAAACCTTCTTTCTTCTAGTTGTGCCCTAATTTTTAGACTAGGACAAAATTTATCAAACATACCTAGATCCATACTTGCAAAACAAAAATTTCCACTTATCTTACTTTTAACAAAGAAAAAAGCTTTTAGATCTTACCTCTTTAATAAAAAAAAATTTACTTTATCTTTTATCAGAGCACAAAGATTTCAGATCTTACCTATTTTCTTCAGATCTACCTCCTCTCTTAGTACAGAGCTTCGTAAGTCAAGTAGAGTATTGTGCACTAAAGAAACATATCTATGCCCAGAGATTTCTTTCATTTCCTCAATTCCCAGCAATCATAGTTTTAGGTCCCGACAACGGAATCATTTGTTGGAAGAGGGGAAGACCCAGGGTTCAATGCTTCAACAACGCACCAAAAAAATTATAACTACCGACCCTTTTAGCAACACCTGCGAAGGAGATGAAGTCTCACCTGAGGTAAAGGCAGGGGTGGTTGCAGGACTCAGATGTATGAAACCTAGCTAGGACACAGATCTATGACTACAACACCTTAGCAGAGCACTTAACATTTATCGTTCATTAGTATTTAGTCTTGTTTACAACACAGATAAACCCTAATTACACAACAATGCAGTATTTGACCAGATCCAACACATTCAAGCATTAAGCATATGAACATAGATTAGATCTAGCATCTTATTCACATCATTAGGCACTAAGCTATCATATGCATCTAAGCATACATCATTACACTAAGAATTAATCATATGAAAAATAAAACAACAATAATGCACAAAGAAACCAGAACACTGGATATATGTGGTTCACCCCCAGCCTAGGGCTACGTCCACCAACTCTTCTTCTCTTTATTGTCTTATATCAATCATCTACATGCACATAGCCACAAGATCCTACTCCACATAGGACATGATATCTGCGCGCACTCCGCCAGATCATCCTTCCCTGAGTTAGGTTATAGCACAAAGCCCTACACAAGCCTCTTACATCCACTTGCACTTAGCTCTGCAAGTGTTCAACATAGCATGCACAAAGCATTTACAACTATCACTTTCACTTAGCACAATATCACATAGATTCATATCTAGGTCTCGCACAAATCCCATAGATCTCTTTCATACATCACCTAGCTTTCTATTTATACCTTACAAAAGGGCCTAGACATGGGTAAACCCATGGGCTAACATCCCCATACCCGTTACATAAGCCCAACACCCAAAAAACCCTAAACAAGGGGTCGAGGTCTTGCGATCTCCACTTCGACTTGCGCTTCGCCTTCGACAGTCTGTCGAAGTCCCAAAATAGGTCAAACCTGACCAAGGATCTCCAAAACTTGGTCAAGGGCCAACAAGACCTCACAGTATCCAACAAATATTCCCTTCTTTCCTGAAGGGCCTAGCTTGGTTCTCTTCTCTTTTAGAATGTGTACAAATACTGGGAAGCCAAATATTTTGAGATGGCTGACTTCCGGCTTCTTTCCAGAGAACATCTCTTCAGGGGTCTTGAACCCAAGTGCACTATAGGACAATCTGTTTTGTACATGTGCTATTTTTTTTTCTGCTTCTACCCATAATTGCATTGGAAGATCTTGATCATGGATCATAGTCTTCATTGCTTGCATTATAGTTATGTTCTTTCTTTCTACTACACCATTGTGTTAAGGATTGTAGAGAGTGGTGAGCTCCCTCTTGATCCCGGAATCTTTGCAAAAGTTTGAAAACTCTTTTGAGGTGTATTCTCCTCCATTATCTGACCTTTGTATCTTGATTTTTCTTTCAAAAAGATTCTCTATCGAGGCTTTGAATTCCTTGAATTTACTAAACACTTCATCTTTTGATTTCAAAGAGTAAACCCAGGTTTTAGGAGAATAGTCATCAATAAAAGATACATAGTATACATACTCATTGATGGAGGTTGATGGAATTGGGCTACACACATCTGAGTGAATGAGCTCTAGGACTCCTTCTGGTTTACTATCTATCTTCGGGAAAGGGTTCTTGATGCTCTTTCCTTGTGTACATCCATTGCACACTCCTTCATGGTCAACCTTGAATTCTGGTAGACCTGTGACTACCTTTCTTACATATGGTAATTCTTTGTAGTTGACGTGAGCCAATATTCTATGCCAAAGTTCACATGGATTCTCAATGGAATGGGTCATGGATGCTTCTGAGTGACCCTTTAGCTTATATAATCCACCTTCTTTTTTTCCAATAACAATTGCTTCTTCCATGGTTTTTCTTTTGGTCCACATAAGAACTTCTCCATCTATGAAGGAAACTCTAAAGCCTTTATTTCCTAAAGCTAAGATGGAGAGTAAGTTCTTTGTCAAACTTGGTACATATAGTACATCCTTCATCTTCATTGGGGTCCCTGAATCAAGCTTGTAGTTTGATTCTCCTATTCCCTTGATAGGAAACTTATTTTCTGTGAGGAAAGAGAGAATGTCTCTTTGACCTGTCATGTGCTTGGAAGCACCACTATCTATGATCCAAGTGTCCTCACTAGGTGACATTGATCCTAAGAGGGCAGAGATTAAGACATAGTCTTCAATCTTTTCTTTTATCATCTTTGTGGGTGGCTCTTCATCTTCAACTGCATGGGAATGGTGCCTCTTGTTTCTCTTCTTGTATTCTTCTCGTCTAGATGGACAATTCTTAGCAATATGTCTCATCTTATCACAATGGTAACATTGGTAGGATGATAAATCTTTTTCTCTTCTTTGACCTTTCTGAAACTTTTGGAATCTCCTTGGAGGATGAAATTCTTTATGTATGAATTTGTTTTGGGGGTGAGACTCCTTATGAGTTTATTTCTAGAAGTAAGACTTCTTTCTTCCTCCTTTAGTATGAGTAGCTAGGGCTTGATATTCATCTCTTGATAGAAATGCTTCTCGGTTAGCTACTATTGCTTATTCTTGAACACATTCTTCCCAGAGACTGTCAAATTGTAGTTTCTCCTTTCTGACACAAAAAGTTTGTATGAATGCATTCTAAGGGCTTGTGAGACCATTAAGGGTTATCATTATAAGTTTGTCTTCATCTATAATATCTTCAATTGCTTATAGTTGTTCTTTGTGTAGTTTTTTAATGACAAAAATCAACAAATGAAATTTATGTCATACACTTAACAACCTAGAGATAATTGTCTTCATAAATTTCATAAGTGCCTTAATCCCAAATTGATAAATTACCATAAGAAAAAATACGCATTGTTAAGCAAAATAGCAGCAGAAATAACACAGTGGACAACAACCCATAACACTAAGAAATTTAGGCAAATGCGAGGGAAAACCCCAATGTGGGGAAACCCAATGAGAGAGAGAGAGAGAGAGAGAGAGAGAGAGAGAGAGATTATTCAGCTTTCAAGAAAGTACATTATAGCAGCAAATCCACATTTCAAGCCAAAAGAAATACCTCACAACACCAAAACTGTCCCAATAAATTCTACCTCGAAAAACATGTCAAATCTGTACTATTCTACGACCTCTTCTATACCTCACTTTCTGTGCCCACATTCAGCTATACAGATTGTTTCGTATGGCCTAGAAACAACCAACATAAATATGAAATATGCCTCGAAAATCGTGCCCAAAATTGCCTCGATTTTCATGCCAAATCCGTACGGTTGTATGGAATTGTACGGATCTGTACAGTACGACCTCCCACAATAGAAAAACAATTCGTCCCAAAAAATCATAGAAAATTTTTCTTCGAATTTGTGCCCTAAAAATCTTGGGAAACGTGCCCTCTTTGCTGCCCTCTTTCCTCTTTCAAGCTTATTCAGAAAATCTCTCTCAATCTCCTCCTGATGTCTTCTCAACATGTTTTGCACACTACCTAATACATTCTTTTATAAATATGAAAATGACATTTTCCCTCCAAAGTGTCTTTTCACCTTCCCCAACCCTAAATCCAAAGGCCAAGATTAGATCTTGTATTTTTCAAGATCAAGGGTCATGATCCATTCCCTCCAAAATGAATCACTTGAAAAATTAAAGTGATTTCACTTTATTATATAAGGCTTTATGAAAATAAAGTCACTTTAAAAATAGAAGGTACACTTTATTAAAAAATCATTTTAATAAAAGAACCACTTAAAACAACTTTATAAAAACTATTACAAAGTTAAGTGCATGGTAGTGTAAACATAAGGTAACATCTGCATACAAGACAAGACATGCGAAGTACCTCCCGAGCCAAAAAGCTAACACTTTGAATTGTGATATTCTAGAGAAATATTCTTGAATTATTTCTACTTTCTGCATCATTGTATTTTTTAGTTGAGTTCTTAGATTCATCTTTTGATTGATGTTCCTTCCTTCATATAATATGGTTAGGGCATCGAACATTTATTTTGGAGTCTTCTTTGAAGCCACTTGAGGAATCAAGTGATCTTTAATAGAATCTGCAATGATTCTTTTGGCCCTAACTGTGTCCTTTTGGTGTTTTTCTTTAGCTGCAACATCGATGGGTTCTGGTGCATTTTCTTTAATGAATCTTGCTAGGTCATTCTCTTCAAGAATGAGTGAAATCCTATACTTCTAGGCATGAAATTTTTCCACACCTTCTAGTTTGTATACAATCTTAGTGCTTCCAGACATCTTTACCTAGAGCTAGGAAAATGACCAAAAATTGAAAATGCTCATAATTGAATTTTGAACTTACCAGGAGGTGCGATAGGTTGAAGTGATTAGCTTGGTGTAGTTAGATTTCAGAAAATCCAAAATTTTCCCCTTCAAACTTGACCAACGGATTTTTGGACTAATGCTTATGGTTTTCTGGTACTTCTCGTACCGGTGAAAACTAGGGTTTCACTTTCCGGGAGTTCTATCCACTGAAAATGTGTGCTGAAGGTGTTAAAGAGTTCACTGGGCTAGGGCACACTTTTCTAGATGACTTTTGGGTTGAAATTCCTCTCCAATAAAAATCCATAATTTTCTTGTACGACAACAGTGATGTTTTTCTTTATCTAGTGAAAGATGATCTCTTCATCTTAGCTCTGATACCATGTTAAGGTTTAATCTATTAATAGGTTTCTTTTCAATTTACTAGATAACCATAGCATAGATAGGATCACTGAGAGAAACACAATCACAAGATACACAACATTTATCCTGGGAAACCCTCATGGGGAAGAAAACCCAACAAAAACTTCCTTAATATAGATAGTCAATACAATGCCAAGACAATAAACCAAACACTAGATAATATCCTCTCCCAAGCAATGTGCCTCTCTCTCTTCCTTCTTTCGACAACTGATAACTACAGCTTCCTTCAATACTTGCGAACTAGATGAGTGCGCTGAGTGAGTGAACAAGTGAGGCAATGGCTTCCTTTATTTATACAAACTGGCACGTGCTAAAAAGGTGTCTCTTCACTAGCATGACCGACTTGTCTTTCTGAGTGGCTAAAACCACTTTAATTGTCGTAGGGGCTGACTTCTCAATTTGCATAATATATTTAGGGTTTGACCAATCCGCAAAAAGGGATTTGGTCAATTACAATGCCCGACATGATCAATCCACAAAAGGGGATTGATCTAATGAATAATAAATCAATAATAAATAGAATACTCTTTGTAGTTACAATATTTCAACACTTCACACACACCTAGGATTTATTTTTCCTAAAGTTTTTCCGTGTCCTATATTTTAGGAAGAATATTCTTCTAGAGAGAATATTCTCTTTAGTTTTCACTTCAATTTGATCAGTTGAGTGGAGTCTAGATGCTACATTGGAATTGTTACCATGCAACATTGGGATCATCACCAGATAATGCAAATTGTCCTTGGGATCATCACCAGACTAAAGCATTACTCATGATTCCCTAATCTCCTCCCTAATCTCCTCCTCACTTCACTCTATTTGAAGAATATGCATATGCACTGGTCATTAATCTTAAGTCAAAGGAGTTTGGTCTTCCACGTAAAGGTTCAAAGAATAGTGGTCATTGGCCTTAAGTCAAAGGAGTTTGGTCTTCTTCGAACCAAGAAGGTTCGAACAGAAAGTGGTCACTAGCCTTAAGTCAAAGGAGTTTGGTCTTCCACGTAAAGAGGAAGGTTGACAAACAAAATTAACAAAAGTTTAGACAAAGGTGGATATGATCTGGACATAACATGAGATCACTTGGGAAACAGAGTCCAAGAAGGTTGAATGGTGATTGGCTCGTCTTTTTCCTTGGGCATCAATTCCTACATTTTCATAGGTGGAGATTTCATGCCTCATTGTTTCATTTCCTAACATTGCTTAGTGTGAATAGTCTTCTCACTAAATGGTTGCCCAAGGACGGGTTGATCTTAAAATAATACAAACATAGACCCCAAAAAGGAGGGCATGAGAGGGGAAAAAGAAAACCAGAACTAAAAAAAATCAGAGGGATGGACTGGTTTGTTTGAAACTCGAGGGTGGGTCGAGATTTCGGATTACAGTTGGTGAAATTGTTATTTTTCTCGAGGCTAGATGACCTTAAATATGTTGTCATACATGGTTCGAGGCTTATGCTTCAAGTAATTTAGGGTTAGCAACTGTAATTCCTATTTGTGTTTGCTTTCATGGCCACAGTTTCTTTTCTCTTCATCCTTGTATAGAGATAGAGATGTATTTGATGTGTTCCGTGTTGTTTTCGTCCATATTCTCAATATCTCTCTCGAACAACGAGCTTTATTGGTCTGTTATCATTACATATTGGGTAATGTGTCTGAGCATCGAGTCCAAACTCCTTTCAGCTTCCAGGGGAGTATTGCATTACACAGAGATTTCTATGACTCTATAATAAGAACAGTCAAAGCTGTGGGATGAAAGAGTCACAGAGGCCATTAATAACAACCAGAGCTTTAGAGTTTGGTACTGACTCTCCGTGGATAGAACCAGATAGAATATAATAGTTTCGCTTGTCGATTGTTTGAAGGAGATATTGAATTGGGAATGGAGTCGACCTTGAATCCAACGAATAATGCGCATGAGGGTGACGAACACAGCCAGCTGCCTCCGGGGTTTAGGTTTGATCCTACTGATGAAGAGCTAGTTACTTACTATCTCACCAAAAAGATTTTGGACAGCACCTTCTCCGCGCTTGCAATTGTAGAGGCCGACTTGAACAAGTGCGAGCCTTGGGATTTCCCAGGTACATATAAACGATGTATTGCCATTACATGATAGTTTATCATGAACCAGTACATAATTTTATGAACATTTGCTTTAATTTTCTATTCTTACAGGCGAAGGGGAATTTGTATTTCAAGTATTATGCTATAATAGCTTACGATAACATGTGTGCAGCAAAAGCTAAAATTGGAGAAAAGGGATGGTACTTCTTCAGCCTTAGAGACCGCAAGTATCCGAGAGGCCTTCGGACCAATAGAGCCACAGAGGCTGGATACTGGAAAACGACCGGGAAGGATCGAGAGGTTTTCAGTTCAGGATCATCTGCACACGTTGGAATGAAGAAAACGCTGGTTTTCTACAAGGGCAGAGCTCCCAAAGGAGAGAAAACCAACTGGGTAATGCACAAGTATCGTCTCGAAGGCAAGTTTTCCTGTCATTCCCTCCCCCAAAACTGCAAGGTACGTTGATACAATTCACTAACAGTAAAGACATCCATCTACCTCTAGATTTATTAAACGGCGTGAGAGATAAAAAACTGAAAGTGAAAACCCTAATGAATGTTTTCATATAGATAAATAATACTAGGTTTAGGTTCAATTTTTTTTCTAATTTTTATTGGCATTACATAAATACAGGATCTTCCCCACCGGGGCAGCAAAACACCTCTCTTGGTGAAACAAAAGAGAGAACTGAACCCAAAAACTATGATACCTGATGTGTATATGCTTGGGCTTGGTGCAGGATGAATGGGTGGTGTGCAGAATTTTTTAGAAGAGTGTTGTGGGGAAGAGGAGTGCCATAGGGCTTATGAGCAGAAAGGCATATCTTGATCTACAGGGCGCTCCATCCTTTCCCTCACTCCTGGAATCCCCTTGCAACACAACTGCAGAGAATGATCAGGAAACAAGATCCTCCGAAAGCGAATCGG
>ML780755.1:52676-96442 GCA_009831015.1 Picea engelmannii
TCTACGGCTATCAAAGTGAATAAATGACATGTTAAGTTTCAATACGATAAGTGTTTCTATCCCCAACAATACACTAAGGGTGACTTGGTTCTCCTTTATGACCAAGCCAAAGAACTGTTGGGGGCAGGTAAGTTCAAACCCATGTGGCATGGTCCTTATATAATGCGACATGTCCTAGAGAAAGGATCCTACAAATTAGAAGACTATGAGGGGAATATGTTGGATGAGCCCATAAATGGGATCTACCTTAAAAGGTATTATGCTTGAGCCCTCAAACTCGGGCATGACCTTTGTATATTAGCGTATCTTAATGTATATACTTATTTGTCTTTTTTATTTGTGTCATCGGCTTGCTTATTGAGTTTTTCCTTGGTTGGCAGATGTTAATGGAATCTTCTGTTTACTTATGATTCGCGGAAAATGCTAGTCATCATACGCGGAACATGGCTTCCGCCGCTTGGGTCATTTACTCACCCGAGGGAAAATTGGTGTCTTCAGGTGGCGTTCGTCTAGAGTCATCAATAAATAATGTGGTTGATTATAGCGTCATTATAGAGTTATTATGAAACACCATTTCACATGGTGTCCTATATTTAGAAGTTCGTATGGACTCCCAGTTAGTTGTATGTCAATTGAACGACAGTTAACATGTGAGAGATCCTACTCTACTCCGACGATTCCTAAGGGTACTATTTTTGGAACGATACTATGATTTTTTTACTTATAGTCACATCCATAGAAGTTCTAATCAAGTATCTGATGCATATGCTAATTACATTTTAGATTGGCATTTGTCACATAAATAAGTAAAGAAAATACATTCAAACATTCATACATTGTAACATATATAAGTAAATCCAAACACCAATTTTTTTTTTATATTTCATCCTTTAAAGTCCAAAAAATATGGTTTCATAGTACAAAATGGGGCTCACACCCTCAAAATACATATATGACCAATACATAGCATAACCATGGCATCTATGCATGTGCTTCCTAATGCGTATCATGATAGCATGCTACGGTGTTTGCAAGATTCTGGAAGAGTTTCACCCACGCATAGGGTATGCCCACCACCTGTCGCTGCATCACCTCTGGAAGATCCTCCACTTGAATCATAGGAATCCTGTGAATCAAACAAGATAGGTTCCCCTACACATTCTGTATCACTATCTCTGCATCCCTGCCCACTAGATCATATCCTCGACCCCTTCACCGATGTGGTGGGAATCCCTCTGGTCATCGCAGACCTATGTCTTCATAACAAAGAAATTATTAATACTTGATACCATACCAAAATATTTGTCTTTTTTGTTTTTCCTTATCAAAATTGAAAAAAAAATGAAATATATAAAAACCATTTCTTACCAATATCTCCATGGGAGGATCCTTATGGCAATGGCATATCAAGTTACTCTTTGTAGTTGATCCCTCTGTAAGGATAGTCGTCAATGGCTATGACCTGTCGGCACCACTAGTGAAATAACTCATCATTGTAGGGGGTTGACACCCTACCACCTCCTAGTTGCCTCATCACATCAGTCCACCGTGACATGGTTGGATCGTGAAGTCTGTGTGGAGTAATATTTACTCTAGGGATCAAGCCTGGAACACTTTCAAAGAAAAAACTACATAGTATGGATACAAATATGAAATTCCTCATTCACCCTTGTTTTCAATCCGTCAATTGGCTCTTCATGTTGCCCAGTAGTGAGGTACACTAGTCATAAATAGTGGGTATCACATAGTCCACCACATAGAACATGAGTGTCATTGGTGCATGGTGAAACGAGGTCGACCCTCATATTCGTGTGAGTACAAGCACGACAATATTTAGACTCGGGTTCTTGACCACTTTGATAGGGAGTTTAATCCCTACTTTATTTATGCCTACAACATAGTGGGCGATGATGTAATCCTCTCATAGTCTCCTCTCTCAAAATACAATATTCGCACAAATACACATCCCTAATACAATTCCCTCATAAAAGAGGGTTGACTTCTAGAGAAAAAAACCCTAACATAACTTCTACCATCATATTCGCGAACTTATAATGAATGGTCTAGATTGACTATGAAATTACGATATTTTACAAGGCAATTTTCCTCAATATTCTTCTTCGGGGGAACTGCCCCCCAAATCCCCCCCCCCCACACACACACCCCCCGTTAGGTAATGGGGTCCAAGGATGAATGAAACAAACATCTGAATCAGGAATATAATTAGGTTCCACAACCAACAGTCTCCCACTTGGAGACTTATCACAACAACTCCACTGTTGATGTACTTATTGGACTATGATCAACCTTGGACCTGATAAATTTATCATCTTCACCTTCATGCTTGAAGACCAACTAAAACTGAGCATGAACTTAGTTTCTCCATGGTTACTCCCTTTGTTAACATGTTTGCAGGATTCTGGTTAATATGTATCTTTTCCAACTTCAAATGTCCATCTTCCAAGACGAATCGTATGAAATGGTACATGAGTTGTATATGCTTAGTCTTAGAATGGAAGGTTGAGTTCTTTGCAAGATGAATGGAACTCTTGTTGTCATAATACAACTTGCTATTCTCCTACTTATTTCCCAATTCCTCCGTAAACCTCTGTAACCCAATCATCTCTTTATTATCCTCTGTAGCAGCGACATACTTTGCTTTCGTTATTGAAAGTGCAACAACCTTTTGAAGTTTTGAAATCCAACTTACTATTGTTCCACCTATAGTAAAAACATACCCTGTGGTGCTCCTACTGCTATCTTTATCACATTCCATATTTGAATCAACATATCCCTCTAGAACAATGTTTGAACCTCCAAAACATAATGCATGAGTAGCAGTACCTCTCAAATACCTGAGAATCCACTTTATTGCCTCCCAATGTTCTTTACTTGGATTGTTCATATACCTTCTCACAAATCCCACTGCATGTGCAATATCTGGTCTTATGCAAACCGATGCATACATCAAGCTACCAACTTCTGATGAATAAGAAACCCTAGACATGTATTCTATCTCCTCTTGTGTCTTGGGACACATTTCTTTATTTAATTTGAAATGGATGGCCAAAGGTCTACTAATTGGTTTTTCATTCTGCATTATAAACCTCTCCAACACCTTCTTTATGTACTCACCTTGGGACAATGTCAATTTCTATTTTTCATGTCTCTTTATTCTCATACCAAGGATTTTCTTTGCAACACCTAAATCCTTCATCGCAAATGAATTAGCTAATTTCTTCTTGGGCACATTTATATCATGCATATTAGACCTTGAAACAATCATGTCATCTACATACAATAGAAAAATAATATAGCTTCCATTTTCTAGCCTTTAAAAATAAACACAGTGATCAGAATGACATCTACTATAACCTTGTTCTGTCATAAACCTATCAAAATTCAAATACCACTGTCTTGAGCTTGATTTATGCCATGCAATCTCTTCTTCAACCTCCATACCAAATTATCCTTTCCTTTGACCTCATACCCCTATGGTTGTTGCATATAAATCTCTTCCTCTAAATCCCCATGGAGAAAAGTTGTTTTTACATCTAACTGTTCAAGATGCAAATTTTCTACTACCACAAGAATTAAAATAGTCCTAATTGAAGTCATCTTAAAAACAGGAGAAAACATTCCATCAAAATCTATACCTTTCTTTTGTGAAAACCCCTTTACAACAAGTTTATCCTTGTATCATATTTTTCCTTCATCTTCTTCCTTCGACCTGTATACCCATTTATTCTCCAATGATATTTTTCTTGTAGGAAAATGAACCAAGTCCCAAGTTTGGTTATTTACCAAGGAATCTATTTTCTCTTTCATACCTTTCTCCCACTTGTTTTTAGTGTCTACCTGCATTGCCTCTTCATAACATTATGGTTCACCATAATCACTCAACAATAAATAATACAATGAGGGAGAGTATCGTTTAGGGGGTCTACTTGACCTAGTATATCTTCTAACAACACTTGTAGGAGTTTGAGGTACCTACTTCTCCTATTGTTGTACATGTTGATTTTCTAGTACCTTTGGAATTTATTTTTAGTGATCTCATCAATCACTATGTATTCTAGTTTTTCTTTTTCATGTTTCTTTCCCTGCAACTGATCTTTGTACATGACCTTCTCATTGAATATGACATCTCCACTCCTAATGATTTCGTGATTTTCATAATCCCATAAGAGATAACCAAAATCATTAACACCATATCCAAGAAAGGTACACTTCTTGGATTTTTCTTCAAGCTTTGTTATATTTTCTTTATCAATATGGACAAATGCTTCACAACCAAAATTCTTCATAAATGAATAGTTTACCTTTTTACCTATTCATGCCTCCTTTGGAATGCCACCATCCAAAGAACTTGAAGGTACTATGTTTATCAAGTAAACAATAGTATCCGCAAAATCTACCCAGAACTGTAAGGGCAACCTAGCATGCAATCTCACACTCCTTGCACACTCCATTATTGTCCTATTCATCCTTTCTAACACACAATTTTATTGTGGTGTTCCTGAAACTGTCTTCTCTCTACGAATTCCATCATATGAAAAATAATCATAAAACTCCTTGCTACAATATTCACCTCCATTGTCTGATATGAGACACTTCAACCTTTTTCTTGTCTCATTCTCAAACAAATCTTTCCATTTCTTAAAAGTATCAAAAACATCAGATTTTTGTCGAATGCAATAAACCCAAGTTTTTCTAGTTGCATCATCAATAAAAGTAACATAATAACGAGAGACACCAATAAATTATACCTAAGTTGGTACCCATACATCTTTATGAACAAGCTTTAACATTTCACTCTTCTTTTCTTTTTCGACTCTGAGAAATATGACTCTCTTTAGTTTTCCATAAACACAATGCTCACAGAAATCCAAATCAATTTGTTTAATATCTGGCAACAAATTTCTTTTGTGAAATATCTGCATCCCCTTCTCACTCATGTGTCCAAGCCTATGATGCCTCAATGTTGTATCCACTCCTTTAGAATCTAAAGAGATAGAAGAGTCAGTATTACTATTATATAAATACAATGTACCTAGCTTCTCTCCTTTTTCTATCACCAATGATCCTTTGGTGACCTTCCATGCCTTATCTGTCAATATAGACATACAACCTTCACTTTGCAACTGCCATATTGAAATTAGACTTTTCCTTAGATATGGTACATGTCTTACCTATTTCAATAACCATTGTTTTCCATTCTTTTGTTTTATTTGTACCTTACCCATTACAACAATTTTTCATGGTGCATCATCACCCAAATGAATCTATCCAAAATCACCTTGATCATAATCTAGAAAATGTTTCCTATGGGGTGTGGCATGAAATTAATCCCATGAATATACTACCCAAGACTCAGAAATATTATCTACAGAAAGAATCAAATCATCTTGTAACACATCACCTGTTACATTTGCATCTTGAATTTTCTCTTGTTGTCCATCTCTTTATTTCTTTGGAGCTCTGTAGTATTTCTTCATATGTCCTTTCTTCCCACAATTCCATCACTCTATATTTACCAGTATGGATTTGGATCTTCCCTTCCTAGAATTATCGTGGTTCCCTAATCCCTTTCCTTTATCCTTTTTTCTTCCATTATTCTACATGTTTAACGCATTACCTGATGTCTCACCTATGCTTTTCCATCACATTTCCTCACTAAGGATAACACCAACAACATCATCAAATTTTAGAGTCTTTGAACCAGAGACAAAGTTACTTACAACCATGACCATGTCATTCCATATTTTTGGAAATGAGCACAAGATTAGAAGACCCTTGACCTCATCATGAAATTCCACTTTTACAGAACTTAGTTGACTAGTAATCGTATTAAATTCATTTAAATTATCTACAACAGACCCACCTTCTGACATATTCATATTAAATAATCACTTCATTAGAAATACCTTATTGGACATCGAGGGATTTTCATATAGTTTATCTAATGCACCCATTAGCTGCTTTGTTGTGTTTTCTTTCAAAATATTGAAAGCCACCGATGTTGCTAGGCTGAGCCATATCATTCCTAGTGTCTTTGTGTCAACAACTTCCCATTCTTGATCCTTCATGGCCGTCAGCTTATTTTCTATTCCACCCAATGGTAGGAATAGATCCTTCTGATATAAATAATATTCCATCTGCATCTTCTATAAATGGTATTTTTGGCCGTTAAATTTCTCGACCCTAAATTTTACATCTTCCGCCATTACTCCCACTCAAACCAGGAACCCTCTTTTCCTTCGAGTTACCTTTCACTCCGATAACAATTGTTAGAAAAACAGGATCGCAGAGCAATAAAATAAAACAAATTCAGAAATAAAACACAAAAGATACATAATACAATATAGACACAGAGATACGTGGTTCACCCAGTGTGGGCTATGTCCACCAGATCAATTGTCAGGTCCTTTATTTTTATTATCCATCAAAATGAAGCAATACAAACTACAACATACCTGTTGTAACTTCCTCTTATTTCTCTCATAGTATCCTCTCTCAAAATACAATATTCGCACACATACACAACCGTAATACAATTCCCTCGTAAAAGAGGGTTTCCCTCTAGGTCAAAAAACCCTAACATAACTTCTACCGTCATATCTGGGACCTTATAATGAATGGTCTAGATTGACTATGAAATTACAATATTTTACAAGGAAATTTTCCTCAATATTTCGCTTCGAGGGCACTTCCCCCGAATCCTCCACTAGGGGAGGGGATACAAAAATTGTTGTCGCCCCCTACTGGTGACAGTTGTGGGGAGGAAATCCCCCCCACACCCCCCATTAGGGAATGGGGTCCAAGCACGGTTGAAACAAACATTTGAATTAGGAAGATACTCAGGCTCCAAAACCAACAAAATATTGATGATTCTTCGCTGCAAACTCAATGATATAACCCTCCAGAGTCATGTCAACCCAGAAATCCAATGCTTGAGTAATCTGGTGATCTAGATGATTAATCTCTGCTAGCTTCTCTGTATCCCAAGTACATATTTTCTTGACATGTTCTTTGAAATCTGGAGCTTCTTGTAGATGATCTACCCAATGGAACAATTCTTCCAGAACTTTTACCCAGAAGATATCATACTGGTCGCTCGATATTTTCGAGTAAAAGAAATAATCTCTTGTGGCATTCAAGCTCAAATTTCATAACTCCGCTTCCTTCCATATGAATTCATCACACTTGTGTTCTCACCACTGTTTAACATTAGATCTGTGGATCCGAGGAAGCATACTCCTTATAGGTTCCCTTTAAAGCAAAGGTCCCGGCAATGGAACCATTTTGTTCGCACAAATTTTTCAGACTAGGGTCCTGTTCAAGTTACCAACAAAAAGGGTACATATGTAGTCTAGTGTGCTGGCACTTTCATCTTCTCGGAAGGGAAGAAGTCTCATTCAAAGAACGACCAAGACATGAAGATTAGTGAAGGGTGAGAAGAATGCTTAGTCATATCTACAAGTTATCAAGATTAATACCATTCTTGCGCAAGATAGATTAAGATTATTTTAGTATTTAACACCTCATAACCCAGGACAGAAGAACAGAGTTGCACAGAACATCATAAAGAAATAAAAAATAATCATGCATAATAGACATAACATAATATCACTCTATGGAAACAAAAATAATCATATACAGAGGTCTTCTTTTAAATTTTATCCCCATCGGTATTCTATTATATTAGAGTCCTTCCTCAAAATACATACGCAAATTATCTCAAACATATACAAATTCATTACAAATAGAATCAACAAGTACATATCAAGATAGTACAAGACCAGATCATATTCTCTCCAGTCTCTTTCTCTTACTACCTCTACTATAATACAAGAATAGTTTCCCTTACATTCCCAATCTGGTGTAAAACCAGTTCTTACTACCCAACTCGTTTACAATCCTCTTCTTTCATTATATTACAATCCTTTCTTGTTGATTAAGAACTCGCGATCTCTCTCCTCTTCTTGATTCATTTTCAACTGCTTCTCCCAAAACTGATTGTACACTAACCTCTAATCGTTTTATGTTCCAACGACTTTCTGTTGTGTTCTCTTTCTCTCAACCTTCTTTTCCTTCCTTTGCTTGGTTGTCTGGCTCCGTGGTAGCTTGAATAACTTCTATTTATCAAAACGAAGGGCCCAATAATATAGGTGACTACTACCTATTGGTTAATAGTCCACGCTTACCCTATCCTTCTACTAGCTTAATCCAACAACTGATATTTCACTCTCCTCAATTTGATTGTTGACGGGATTCTAGTTATTCCTTTAACACTTCTAATGAACTGAATCCCACATGTCCATGTTGACATGTATCTATTGATGTGTCACTGACTGAGTGGCTACCATATGTCACCTTGATTCATGACTTTCGTATACCTTATATTCCAAATGAGCCTTGACACATCTCACCTTATGGAATGTGCCACATGTCACTTTCTAAATCGTTGATTATATATGATGATCTATGTTATTTTGATATTCCTATCAGATCGAACGACTATGATTTAATCAATCATTGAATGGATGGTTCTCATTCATTTTAAACATTAAATTTTACTTAGAATTATTTTATGTGACAGGTTCGTAGACTCTCAGAATTGCAGACTCACATGTCTTCTTGAGTGTCATCAAAATTCACACCCAAGTTCCATAGCCTCCAAGATGAAACTACACCTAGAAAACATTTTAAGTGATTTTTCTCAGGTTCACAGACTCTCGAACTTGTAGACTCACATGTCTTCTCAGGTGTCATCAAAATGCATGCCCAACTTTTGTTGCCTCCATAATGAAACATAATTAGAAAATTTTAAGTGATATTGATAGAATATGATACTTAGTTGTTTTTTGGTTGCTAAACGAATTCACGGAAAGAGATCTGAGCCATCTGATCATAATTTCATTTTTATCCAACAATCAGCATAATTTCTTCGCTCTTTACCATCTGATCATGCTCTTATTTTGATCTGATGATCCAACATCAATATCTATGATCAATCTACGGGTTTTCACAATTCAAACAAATGATCATGATTACTCCACAATCCTTTGCATGGATTTACTCAATTCCAGAACTTTGTTTCTTCTTCACTCAAATGCTCCTTCTCTCCAGAGATTTGTGTCAGTTTGCTCCTCTATGCAGTCTCTTTATCTAATCACAAGGACATCTCTCATGAGATTTTCCCTCAACCTTTCCAAAGGTCTTAACACTGTGTGTTTTTTATTCTATGTGTAGATCTTATGCGTGTCAACTAATGTGCTTTCCTCCTGAGATTTTATATTTTTATTTTATTTCCTACATACCTTTTCCATTGTTTGTATCAATGACATCTATGATTCTACGTGTGTCCTAAACATTTCTATCATTCCTGAGCTTTTGATGCATTCTCATGCATATATTTTCCATGGTTGACATCAATGACAACTTGACTTCCAACAGATCTAGTCATGATGGCATATTCAAAAGACGAAGAGACTGGTGATAAGGATGGTCTTGCTCCACAATGACTCAAAACCCAATACACAATAAAAAATCCTAAGGTCAACTAATAATCAAAAGCATACTCCTAAATAAAGCTAAAGGCCAATGCACACAAACATGATATGATGGATGAAGGGACCTCCCAAACTACATAATGTATGCCTCTTTCAAGAGGGGATGAGACTCTCAAACAATCGAGTGGAGATTATAGAACCAGTTATAAGGACCCTCATAGGATTCACAATGAATTCGTTCAAATTCCTCCAGAGAGAAAATCTTCTATAAATTATGTGTGTTGTCTGATCCCTATCTGACTTAGGGTACCTGCAGAATAACCCCTGCAAGAAACCTATGTGTCTAAATATATCAAGAAACTAAATTCACCACAGTATAACAAATGCTTAGACGAGCAGTCACAGGTCTAGTCCACCATATAGGCAGGGTAGCAAACCCTGAAATATCAAAATCACTACCTCTCAAGGAGGTAAATGCACTAGCAAAACCCCCAGATACTAATATAACCCCATAAATATCTTTGACGCTAGGAAGGTATTAGAGGGATATCTCTAAAACCAACTTCGCATGGCCTCGTTCTTAACTTCGATGTGAGTGGAACCTCTTGAGGACACCAATTACAAAATGGGTTTTACCACTCCCTAATCAGAAACATACATTGATTTTTATATCCTTGGAGAAGTTTACTCACAAAATCCTATTCCAAGGCCCTAGGTCCTACACTTATTTGTGTACCTTGAAAAACAAAATCGTTTATAATCAGTTTTAATTATTCAACATTAATTTTAATGTCTTATACTACTCAAGAGGTGTGATCCTGAAATTGATGGTATTATGACTTTGCATATATAAAAAGGAAGCAAATGTAAAAAAACATCTAAGTACTAGTCTTGATTTTCAAAGTGGTGGTATGCTTCTAAATGTTGTTTCCAACATGTAATATCTACAATTTCAATGAAGTGCAATGTTTCTTAATATTCCAAAGCTAATGTAAAGCAGCCAAAAGTGCAAATGCTATAATTCATATGCAAAAAACAACAAAATATTTTGTATTTTTGTTATAATGAAATGAAAATGCAAGGACTGAATAACAACCCCACAGACAGACCCTACTGTAAGAAAAAAGAGACAATCCAAGAAGGACACCAAGAAGTGACTACCCAGACATGAATTCAAGGAAAACAAATGAGAAAAATGGCAAGAAAGGTGTTCTCCCAAAATATTCACCAATAAAGCAACTTCCTAACACTCTATAGGAACTTAAAAGTTAGTTCAAGGACTCAAGAAGTCTCAACAACCAACAAAACTCCCCAGGAAACACTAAACTTATCCAAAAGGAATCAGAAAGATAATGTATGTGACTATTCAAGGAACATAAGCATATGTATGCTCCCTAAAGACAGACAACTCGTGTATGTACGCAACTGTCAAGGGAAAAAACACGTATGCTTCTTGTGTTAGTGATGGCTTCAGGCTCCAATATGATCTTGTCACCTATAACCTTCTTTAAGCATGAAACATGGAAAACTTGGTGTACTCATGAGGATGCATGCAACTCAAATTTGTATGCCATAGTACCAATCTTTTGCAACACCATATAAGGACCATAGTACCTTGGTGATAATTTATTATCCTTATTGGATTTCTTGAGGGACATCTGTTTGTATGGTTGTAGTCTTAAAAACAACCAATCCCCTACTTCAAAACTTCTTTCACTAAGATGTTGATCTACTTATTGTTTCATGCGATTATGTGCCATGGTTAAGTTGTCCTTTAAGATTTGGAGAACTTGTTGTTGATGCTCGATGTGATCTTCCACTGCTTGAACCTTAGATTTTTCTTTTAGAGAAGAAGTGATGGAAGGAGGGTGGTATCCTCAGAGTGCCATAAATGGTGTCATTTTTGTTGCAGTATGAAAGGAAGTGTTGTACCACCATTCTTCCAAGGGTAACCATTTAAACCATTGTGTTTGTTTATCAGAGACAAAGAAGCAAAGGTAGCCTTCCAAACATTTGTTCACTATATCGGGTTGTCCATGAGATTGAGGATGATAGGATGAGCTATGAGCCAATTGAGTACCCAAACAAGAAAACAATTATGTCCAAAAATGTCCAGTGAAGATAGGATCTCTATCACTTACAATAATCTTTGGGATTCCATGTATCTTTTGAAGTGTCTCTATGAATGTACTAGCAATTGTACTAGCTTTGAAGGGATGAGAGAGTGCACAAAAGTGTGTGTACTTGGTTAGTCTATCAACAATCACCATTATGACACTCTTTCCTTCAGACTTCGGTAACCCTGTGATGAAATCCATGGAAACCTCCTCCCAATGTTGACTTGGGATGGCTAATGCTTGTAAAATACTTGGGGTGTTAATTGTTTCCACTTTATTTTATTGGAAAAGCAAACATTCTGCTATAAACATTTGAACATTAGTTTTAAGGCCATCCCAAAAAAATTCATTCTTGACCCTATGGTAGGTTTTCAAAAATCTTGAGTGCCTTCCTACTAGAGAGGTGTGCAATTCCAATAGTACCTTCTTTTTTAGTTGGGAGTTCTTACATAAATATAAGTGATCTTTTTACCATAGTGAAACATTTTTCCATGTAAATGTATATGATGCCCTGGAATCCTGCTGCAACCTTTGAATGAGAGTCCTCACATTTTCTTCATTCTTCCATTCCTCCCTCGCTTCTATTATCCAATCGGGTTGGATGATCGAGATAGCACAAAGAAAGGTCTTAGCATCTTCATCCTTTCTTGAGAGTGCATCTTCCACAACATTTTTCTTCCCTTTTTTTATAGATGATTTCAAAATCATAACCCAATATCTTGGTCACCCATTTTTGTTGTTCTTCTGAAGATAGTCTTTGTTCCAAGAAGTATTTAAGACTATCATAATCTATTTTGACCTTGAAGTGCCTATCTATTAGGTAAGGGTGCCATTTCTTCAATGCATGTAGTATTGCCACCATTTCCTTCTCATAAATGGGTTTGTGTAAGTACTTTCCCTTGAGTGGTCGACTTTCAAAATCTAGGGGCCTTCCTTCTTTCATTAGGACAGTACCAATACCATTTCTCGAGGCATCACATTCCACAATAAAGGTTTTTGTGAAGTCGGGTGTGGTCAAGACAAGATATTTACACATCACCTCTTTAAGTTGTTCAAAATACTTAGTTGCCTCTGGAGTCCATGAAAATGCATCCTTCTTAGTTAGTGTCATTAAAGGTGTTGTTATTCTCCCATATTTCTGAACAAACTTGCGGTAGTAACCTGTCAAACCCAAAAAGCCTCTAAGATTCTTCAATGTTTTGGGAATCAGTTAGTCCATCATGGCCTTAATCTTGTTAGGGTCTACCTTGACACCTTCATGAGATACAGTATGACCCAAATACTCTACCTCCTTCACCCCAAAGAAACATTTGGATGGTTTGGCATATAGTTGTTTCTCATTTAGTAGTTGTAGCACCTTGTCAACATGTCGCACATGATCCTCTCAAGACTTGCGATAGATTAGTATATCATCAAAAAATACTAACACAAATGTTCGAAGGAAGGGCTTGAAAATGGAATTCATCAACCCTTGGAATGTGGACGGTGCATTTGTAAGGCCAAAAGGCATGACGAAAAATTCATAATGGCCTTCATCAGTTCAGAATGTTGTTTTTGGGATATATTCTTCCTTCATTCTAATCTTATGATACCCTGAAAGAATATCCAACTTTGTGAAATAGATTGCTCCATGTAGTTCATATAACAATTCATCATTGACAGGATTGAGAAAATTATCTTTAATAGTGATCTTGTTGAGCTCTCTATAATTTGGACAGATATGCCATGAGCCAACTTTATTGAATACCATTACCACTGGTGCAGAGTACAAACATTGGCTAGGTCTAATAATTTCAACCTCTAACATTTCTTCAACCATACACTCAATTTCACTCTTCTGGGCATAAGGTTATATATATAGCTTGATGTTAGGAAGAACACTCCTAGGAATTAAGTGAATATCATGATCATGATTTCGAGTGGGTGGAAGACCTTTGGGAATATCTTCAAATACTTTGGAATGCTTATCAATGATCCCTTGGAGATCTAGGGGAATAGATGGATTAGATGTTTGAACATATAGTGAGCATAGTTGTGCAATAACACCTTGATTCCCCTTTTTCAATAATTTTGTCATTCCATTAGAGCTTATCACCTTACTAGTTTTCCTTGTGATACCTCTTAACTCAATTTCTTTTCCTTCCAATGAAAATTTCATGAAAAATTATTAAAAATTAAAAGCCATTGTTCCTAATGATTGTAACCATTGGATTCCTAGTACGACATCAACACCACCCATGGGTATAGAAATCATTGGACTATTCATTACATATTCCCCCATAGTAAGATTGATCTTATTGCATTTTCCTGAGCAATTGATAGTTCCTCCATCTGTAATCATTACTTGAAACTCTGGTGCTGGATATACAAAGAAATTGAGAGATTTGGCTAATTTATAGTGGATGAAATTATGAGTACTACCAGAATCAATTAGGACTATTACTTTTTTCTTTTTGATATATCCTTCGATCTTGAGGGTTTGAGGAGTGTTAATTCCAACCAATGAATTACACGATATCGTGGGAGTCAACTCTTCAGAAGAAATCACTTCTAAATTTTTATATTGAGATGGTTCTTGTTCTTGTTCTTCTTATTCTTCTTCTTCCTCTTCACAATCTATGTATAATAATTTCTTCTCACCACACTTATGTCCCTTATTGTACTTGTTGTCACAATTAAAGCATAAACCTCTTTCTTTTCTTTCCTCCAATTGTTGAGGTGTCAACCTTGTAGGTTGAGGTGTTTTAGAAGAAGGAACATTATTCTCTCGATAGATGTTAGGATTGGTCCTTCTAGTAGCCATAGACATATTTTTACTTTCAACATTTCTTTCCACACTAAATGCATTCTCCAATGATTTGGGTTCCCAAAGGCGAACGTCATGTTGAATGTTATCCTTTAAAGTTCCTATGAATACATCAATCAAGTGCTCATCTGGAATATCTATTACCTTTATATTCAATCTTTGGAAGTTCTCAATGTGCTCTGTAACTGAACCCTTTTTCTTGAGATTTATGAATTGGCTAAATAAGGTATTGCTCCTTGTATCCTCATAGTGTGTTATCATTTCTTCCGTGAAAATTGTCCAAGTGACGAGTGATTTGCGAGAAAAAAGCAATAGATACCATACAAATTGATTGGGTTCTAAATATAAAGAAGCAATTCGTACCGGCACATTATGTAGAGCAAAGAATTGCTCCATCTAAAGTGTTGAAACATATATATTTTTCTAAATCTTAGAGTAAAATAATTTTCACTTGGATACTCACTGTGGAAATGAAGTCTTCTGATCAAATCCAAAGGTTTAAGTGTCTTAGCAGATTATGGAGCCGCCTTTCTAATTAATAAATCAATCTACATAAAGGTTTTCTTTTGAATTTTTGGGAGTCGAGTTTCGCGAAACGCGAAGGTTCGATATTGAACATCCTCGAAGTCTCGATACCCAAACTCACAAAATTAATTAAAAGTTAAGTTGGGTTCATTAATGATTAAGTAAGATTAACAAAGAATAAACCTCATTGTGACTTCACGATTTGAGATGCTCTCATGTATCAAGGCTTTGAAGTCTCGATACCCAAAACCCTGACATTTTAAAACTAAGCATGATTAATCAAGAGAGTTAAATATGATTATAGTTAATTAAAACCTGTCGCGACTTCGCGTTTCATAAGTCCTAGTTTAAATTTATTTAAAGATCCTCGAGACCCTAAATGCCGAAATTGATTAAGTGTTAGGTAGGATTAATTAAGGTACTAAATGAGGATTATAATCTAATTAATATACTCCTTAAAATTAACTCAGATATATTCAAATTCTGTGCTTTTCCCAAGATATCGACCATAAATGACATTAATATCTAATTTAGGGAAATGATTCCAAATAGGATCGGATTTTAATTCCCAAATATTTTTATTAAAGGAATTAAGTGTGTTGTCAGTGAAGGTATACGCATGATTTATGCATTTAAGGAAAAAAGGATTTTCAGTTCTGAATCACTTTCTTGTTTTCTTAGAGTTGGCTTAGCAAAATAACTAGTTTTATGCATTCTCATTCTCTGTAATAGGTAATAGAACTTTGAATTCGAAATCATGGCTCCACAGAAAGCGCCTAAAGAAGCTAGTGAAAGTTATGGCTAGAACATAGACGTTATTTCTGATACTTCGCCCAGAAGTATAAACACAATTAAAACCTGGATGCATGTGTTCAACACCATACAATACGAAGTGGTAAAATGTCTTGATGACTCAAGCGACAATGAAAAGTATAACTTATCTACCAAATATAAGATTATATCTCAAGCAGAACTGGAGAAGATAGAAACTAGGATGAATCTTTTACCTTACATGGACATGATTGGATGGGCATTGGATCATGTAGATATCCCGACTTGAACAATATTCAACTCTCAGAAAGTAGCTGTTGGGTTGTTTCGACACGAAAACATACAGGTCATGTATAAATTTTCGATAACAACAAATTTCATTTATAGCACCAGCTTTCTAGAGAATTTTAGTAATAAGGAGTTTGATCAGTTCGGAAAGATTCTTTCTGACCTGATCAAAGACAGGTGTTCACACTCTGAAAAGTTCAGATCCGAATCTCACGGCGTATATTCCATCTCATCACTTGAACCATAGTTCATGTATATAGCCATGATGATGTGAAGAATTTATGGAAAAGAGAACACGACCCATTTCTTCCTACCATGGGTTCCCATTATTCACTCGGTGGCAGAAGGATTTTCTTTTGAATGGGCAAAGATATTGTCAGATAATCTGGCTAGCGAAATCTCAGAATACCAAATGAAGAAAGACAAAGGGCAACCAACTCCATTATTTATGTCATCTTATGTTATGGACGCTATCTATTTCATGATGCCTTTCCCGCTGATGAGTTGGAGTTGGAATCCAGATAGTGCAGAACCAATTCATGATTACCATTCGAAGCTCTGGGAAGACAAGGAAAAATATTTCTTTTATGAAATCTTTAATTGGGTAGTGGTGTCGATGCAAATTGTTATATTTGGTCACCCACCGCCAAGAATTTCAAACAAGGTTATGGTTGGCTTGGGTAAAGTGGAAGACTGGTACATAGAATAACATTTCTCTTATATCATAGTTTTCAGTTGCTCGGTCCCTCCATATGCATTACCATAATTTTTACCAGACAGACTAGTGTGCCGCGAAGTTGCATGGCAAATTGTACTCAGCGGGATTAGCAAAGAGCTAAAAGCCATGTAGGAAAAGGTATGGCCATCTTTTCCTTTTTCTATTGGTTCATTTTCCTTATCGGATTTCGGTTGCTCCAGGGTGGAGGCTGCAACTTTAGAAGAGATAAAGCTAGTTAGCATTGAATTCAAGAAGCACGACCCATAGAGGATCATGGGGAACCATATGGCCAGTTGCAATATTAAAAGATATGAACATGAAGAGTCCCCTCATGACGAAATGTTCCGAGGGGTAATATGTTACCAAGAAGTTCTAAGCCGAGTGCGAGCTCTGCTACCTGGTAAAATGGTTGAGTTTTACAATTTACATAAACATTGGAGAAGCGACCTACCCAAAGTATTACAAGGGAAAAGCCTAAAATATCCAGATACACAACAAGCAAAGACCCAAAATCTAGAAGTTGGAAGCTCTACCAAACAAGAAACCCTGGAAAACCGGGAGAAACTTGAGGTCTCAACTCATAAAGGAAATATCCCAGAGACAGAGATATTAGACAACTAGGGTAAAGATAAAAAAGAGACAATAATTAAGAATGGATAAGATAGACCACCATATTCGCCTATGAAATCAACTACTGAAGAAGATGGGAAAAAATTGTCCACATAAATTGGCAACCCCATTGAGATTGTCACACCATTACAGTTCACCAGAGGAAACCCTAATACAGAGGCAATGTTCATAACTGATTTCATGCCTATCACTATCAAGGATAAACCTCCCATGGAGTTCTTTTTTAGTAAGAAAAGGAAGGTTGTGGTGAAAAAAGAAATGCACATGAGAGAGGGTGCAATGGTAAAAAAACACCGAGTATTATTAGATGGGAAAAATTTAGAAGAAGAATATTTTGCTTCAGAAGTGGCAGGCTCTTTGGGACCTTTTGCAACAACAAACCTATTTTCTGTTGATAATCTGAAAGCAAGGATGAGACAGAGAAATCATATGATAAGTCAACTATAAGATCAAATAACAAATGTAGATAATAATATAAAAGACGAGGTCAGCAAAGGACTCGAACAGGCTAGAGCCAAAGATAGACAAGAGATTCAATAACTTAAATCTGATCTTGAAGAATTACAAAAGACTGCTCAAGCAAGCCAAGGGCAGGTCATCCAGCAAGAAGAATTAGTAAGACAACTGTAAGCTAAATTGAGTTCTACTGAAAGCTAGGTTGTAAATATAGCAGCATTTTAAGCCCAGGCACTGGAAGCCCATCAGAAGCTGGAAGAAGTACAACAAAACTTGTTTTCTAAGGTAGGGATCATCCAATATTATTTTCAAGAGATGAGTTAGTCATTAGATAATATTGTTTTCAAAGGAAAAGAGGCTAATGCAGCCCAAACCACCTTTCAAAAGGCAGTCATATCTTCGGCTAGAGAAGAGGTACTATTAATTCCCAGATTGACTGTCACAGAACAAATCAGGGGTGATATCATACTAAAGGCATGGGAGGCCAATATAGCCAAGAGTATGAATATGACCAAAAAAATAAAGGAATATTGTGAAGAGGCTTTTGATTTGCTAGATAAAAAATCACTAGGAATTGGAAAGGACGATTATGCTGAAATACTAGGACAAATCAATGTTATAAAACATCAATTGGACATCAAAGAAAGTTTAAATGAAGCTCAGATTGAAATTTCACAGTTGAAGCAGGTTGACGTCGCTCAAATGGATAGATGGTTGGTAAAGCCAAATCTACAATTGTAGTTAATAAATTTTGAAGGAAAAAAGGATTGAAGACAGGTTGCCGAAATTACAGAGAAAGCTGTATCTTTTTTAGGCAAAGGATGTGACAAAGCCTTCTATAATTTTAGTATAGTTTCTAAGTAGGCGCATCGAGTGTCTCGAGCTAGGTGAAGGATGTACTTCAAAGAAGTAATGAAGTAATGCATCCATGCTTTTCCTACCCATTTGAGAAAGAGATAGAAACAAAACAAGTGGAATGGTTCAAGTTTTTGTTTTGTAACCGTTAATATCTAGGAGTAAGGAAAATTCCAACCGTCTAGGGTTGGTAAAATTTTGTATAAATATAATTTCAAAAGAAAAGAGAGGGATTTTTCTTGGCCGATAGAAATGAAGAAATATCTTTTTTTCGAGAATTAAGACAAACTGCAAACCATAGACTCCATATTTCGTCAATCTTGAGTTATGTGTTCTTCTGTTCTTTCATATTTCAACATCTTTATTTATATGTCTTTGATGAATGCTTAATCACAACTTAGTACAACATTTACTGTGGTTATATGGTTCATGTAGTTAACTGATTGTTTACATATTTTCCTTTGTGTTGGCTATTAGAAAATACAAGACCTGTGAGTTGGTTAAATTACCACATCTTATGCTTCTTATGCTTCATTAAAGGTTTCACATCCATTTTCTTCTTATGTATCAGAGTGAGATTCTTCTGTGATTGATGCCTCACTTTGTTGAAAACTTTATGTTTTTCTTTCATCACATTCATTATTTTGAAATTTGACTCAGACACAGAAAACAACCTCTGAATTGTTAAACTATTAATTCAATTTCAAGAATTTTCCTCATATTATTGAAAATAGAAAAAGCAAACATAAAAAACAACAGATCTTTTAATTTTCTTTTCTCCGTGACTGTACCTGTTGCAAGGTAGCCTAATATACAACCCGGTCTCACAGATCAGACCAGCATTGCATTAAACTTGTTCAATACCATTTTAGAGACCGCTAGCACCTGGGTTGAACTTGAACGTTCATGGGTGGTGATTGAGCAAGACATAAATATCGAGGAACAATGGGAAGCTAGGCAAAGACAACTCAAATTCCCTAAAGAATTGATTTTATTTCCATATCTTAAACTCTCTTTATTTTTCGGATGCCTTGACATTATACTTTAAAGCCTTAAGTATAAACTCAGGAACAACATCTCTTTGGCGCCGCTGCCGGGGACCGAAGAAACAAAGTTATTTTTCCCTGGGAAGAATGACATTGGTAAGCTTATTTCTTTGATAGTGAACAAATATTGAACACTTTATAAGGCTACTTTTATCTTTCACTTGGTGACTCCATGATTAATAAACTAGATTCTAATCAAAAGAATACTAGAAAGAATCCAGACGATAAGCAGACCTCCCCTATATCCGATCCTGAAAAACTTCTGAAAACAAGAAGATACCTTAAACAAACTGCTTCATCATCAAGTAAAATTTATCAACCCAAATTCACTTAGTCAAATAATAAGGATATACTTGAACTGACGAATACCCAACTCCTTTTTAGAGAAACATCCGTCGATAGAATCGAAACCCTATAACCTGAGTTGGTGTTACCCAAATTTAAAGCCGGAACTTTTCCAACTGTCTCCTTTACCAATAGAGGTAAAAGATCCATTTCACTTCCTGCCTCGATTGATGTTTCATCAATTTCCAAGATTCAATCTACAACCTTTCAGAATTCAGAAGAAAATACTGTATTCCTTGACTCGACTCCTGTCGATTCTCCTGTGTACACATCCTCTAAGTCCGAAGAAACCAATCCCCTTTTTCCAGTTCCCTATTTTTCAAATTTCTTTTCTCTCGACGTAACTGAAAGGTCACCACATATCCTTAAAATTCTTCTCTATAATCTCCAAGTTTCTCCCTCTAAATTATCAATGGATGCGGCCGGAGGAGGTGGTGTTGCCAGGAGAGGAGGGGACGATCAAGTACCACAATCTTTGCCAAAGTAGCTGCTAGGTATGCCCCTTTTGTCCTCCCAGTCTCTCTCCATGATCTACCTGAAAATTATATGAAAAATCTGTTGAAGTTCACTAGGGAGGGAGATTTGACTGCTATCAAGAACATCAATTTCTTTGACCAATTTGTTGATATACTTGGCCTCAAGCACGAGGACATTTATTCGAGGCTTCTCGTTCAAACTTTCAAAGGTCAGGTGAGAACCTGGTTCTGAGGACTCCCAACAGGGTCCATAAGATCATATGACGAGTTAGAAAATGCTTTTATTAGACAATAGGGAGAAAGGAAAGATCATCTATATTATCTAACTGAGTTTGGAGCTCTGAGAAATAAAAATTCAGAATCAGTTCTTGAGTTTACCCAATGATTCAATAAATTATATAATAAAATTCGAGTTGAGGTTAAACCTTCCCAACATGAAGCAAAGGTAACTTTTGTTGGGGATTTTGATCCGGATTTCGATGTACTGTTGAGAGAAAGGAGAGTCGTTGATCTCACTAAAATGCATCAGGAAAGTTAAAAACAAAATTTGAAACAGGAAATAAAGAAACTAGACGGTATAGAAAACAAGAGGGACCCTTTGGATCTGGGAGGTCTTCGGAAGATAAGATGTACGACATGGCGAGAATAATTAAAGAATTGTTGAATACAATCTCGTGAATTGAATTAGATCAATCGAAGAATGATCAGTTCCCTAGGAAGGATTTTAGAAGGAATCCTAACCCTCAAATACAACAAAGAAAAATTAAGAATGAAGATCAAAAGATTCAAGCCCCCTTCAAAACTGAAAATTTTATAGGGGGAGAAGACATGCAAAATTTATAGGATTTAGAAGAAGATATAAATAATCTTGGTGATGATTATCAAGAACCTTATTTGATGAGACAAGACTATGAAAAATCCTTAAATATGGAATACAGGTTTGAAAATGACGAGAATAGAAATATTACAAAGTATTCAGCTTATCAAGGAATCACTGATAATATAATGGCCGAACTCCAATAGAAATACAATTTAAGGCCTAGAAATAGGAATATCGCAACCGCCCCATCGAAGAAAATTCTGCCGAGAGGGGAAATAGACGAGGCAGCTTCAAAATCCGTTGAAAAACAAATTGTTAAAACCAAGACTGCTGACACGCAGTCTACCAAGACAAATCCAGTAGAAACACCAGTTATTAACATAAGGAAAGTGAAGGTTCCTGTGGCTGAAACAGAAACATCACAAATAAATAAGACTAAAAAGAAGGGGATAGAAGCCCAAACCACAGAAGTGGATAAAACAACGGGAAATTTCAGTCTAGAAAATGAAATTAATAAAATCAAAATTCCTATACCTCTGGTAGAAATAGCAAAAAACCTAGTGTACATAAAGAAAATTGCTAAAATAATTAATTTTTTAGACAATGAAAGTCAGGCTGACGTTATAAACTTAGAATATGATAAGCCTAAGATAATTTTTGGTCCACATTTCGAAGGTGCCAGAGATACTGTCACCCCTTTCTATATCACACTAACTGTGCACAATTGCATGTTGGATTCTGGAGCTTCTCACAATGTAATGCCTAAATCCATTATGGATAGACTTGGTCTAGAAATCACTCAACCATATGGAGACTTTTATTCTTTCAATTCAAGAAAGGTTAAATGTGTAGGTATGATAAAATATTTAGTAGTCAATCTTGCACAGATTCCTATTAAAAGCATTATGATGGATGTGGTTGTCACTGACATACCCCCAAAGTATGGCATGTTGTTATTTAGGTATTGGGGCGCCAAACTTGGAGGATCCCTCCAACTCGATATGACTTACGCCACAATCCTGATCTTTGTAGGATAGTTCACACGCTTATATAAATAAACAAGGTTGGCGTTTACGGTAAGTGATGCTCTAAACCCAAATAACTATCCTGTTTGCATTGCCAATCAAGATTTAGGGAATTTTATTTTATCTATTGATGATGATTTAAATGTATGTATAGAATAAAATTGTACAGAAAAAGAAAAAGAAGAAAACATAAGTAAATATGTATATAGTTCTGGAGTTTGGAAAATGTATTTTGACGGTGCTTCATATTGTGAAGGAGCAAGAGCCGAAGTGTTGTTTGTGGCACCCAACGATGACTTCATCATTCCTTTTTCTTACAGATTACAATGGGACATAGATTATAATAACAATTTTTGTGAATATGAGGCCCTAGTTTTAGGATTAGAAGCTGTCGAAAAATTAAAGATTAAGAACTTAGAAGTCTATGGTGACGTTGAACTAATCATAAAAAAAATTAATCTTCAATATTAGGATAAGCACCCAAGGTTGAGATCTTATAGGAACTGTGCCTGGGATCTAATCGAAAAAAAATTCTCATCGGTTAATGTTCATTATATCCCTAGAACTGAGAATCAATGGGCAGATTCATTGGCTAAAGTGGCCTCAACCTTTGTGCCTCCAACGGTTTTCAAACTTAAATACCATATAGATATGAGACATAGACCTTCTATACCGAGTAACATACAACATTGGTAGGTTTTCGAGGACAATGAACAAATCAGGAAATTTTTAGAAATGGTGGATGACTTTGGCGAAACACATGTCGACCAAGAAAATCAAGATGATCCCACTTGGATCATGCAGGAAGGGCAAGATCTTCAGGAGTTTCAAGATAAAATTGTTAATCATCGTATGCTTATTTTGAAAAATAATCAGATCCCCAAAGGCCTAATCCCCTTAGAGAGGTTATTTAATAATGACGACATTCCTTTGAAGTCCACCTTACAACCTCAGCTAGAAGAGGTTGAAGATTGCGATATAAGCACCAAAGAAAATCCTAGGTTGGTAAAATTATCTAAGTACCTTCCTCCTGAAATAGAAAGTAAGTATACTGAGTTGCTTAGATAGTATAAATATGGTTTTTCTTGGTCCTATGACGAATTAAGAACTTATGACAACATTATAATGGAACACAAAATTCCTCTAAGACAAGGTGTCAAACCATTCAAGCAGAAACTTAGACAAACTAACCCTATATTGTTGCTTGTGATAGAGAAAGAAGTAAAGAAGATTCTGGATGCCAAGATCATTGTCCCACTCAGATACTTTGAGTGGGTAGCTAATTTAGTTCCAGTAAGGAAGAAAAACGGTGAAATCAGACTGTGTGTAGACTTTAGGAATCTAAACAAATCATCACTCAAAGACAATTATCCATTGCCTAAAATGGATCACGTTTTAGAGAAAGTAGTAGGAGCTAACAGAATGTCTATGATTGATGGATTTTTAGGCTAGAATCAAATTGCATTCCATTAAGACGATAAATAGAAAATTGTGTTCAGTACTCCTTAGGGTACCTTTATGTATGACAAAATGCCTTTCGGTTTAATGAATGCAGGAGCAACTTTCCAACGAGCTATGGATATCACCTTCGTCAATGAAAGATATAAGTTTTTTGTTATTTATCTTGATGATCTAACTATTTTTTCTAAATCTGATGCAGAACATCTATTATACCTCAAGCAAACTTTCGAAAAATGTCGCAACTTTGGTTTGTCTCTGAATCCCAAGAAATCTCATTTTGCAATGCAAGAAGGTAAACTCTTGGGCCATAGAGTGTCTAGGGATGTAATTAAAATTGACCCAAAAAGTATTGAAGCAATAGATACTATTAATATTCCCATGAATATGAAAGAAATTCAATCATTTTTAGGGAAAATATTTTTTTTGAGAAGATTCATTCTGAATTTCACTGAAATCATAAAATTGATTACAGATATGCTTAAGAAGGAAAGCGAAGTAAAGTGGAAAAATGAGGCTAAGGCATCATTCGAACGCATTGAGAAGTTCATAGGTGAAGAACCAATACTGGCAAGTCTTGATTATTTAAAAAAAGATTTCATTTTTTCATTTGCTTCTGAGCATATTATTGTAGTTGTATTGTTAAAGAAGAATGATGAGGGTTTTGAGCAACCAATTGCATTCTTTAGTAAAAGTCTTACAGATGCTAAGCTAAAATATGATATATTTGAAAATCAAGCTTACGCAATGGTGAAAGCCCTCAAATCATTCAGAACTTATGCACTACATTCAAAGATCATTACTTATGTACCTACCAGTTATGTTAAGGATATACTGGTTCAACCCGACAATGATGGAAGGAGAGGCAGATGGTTAGCCAAAATTCAGGAGTTCAACATGGAAGTTAAACCAACTAAGCTTATTAAAGGTTAGGGCTTGGCTAAATTGTTGGCTGAATCAAATCTGAAAGCACTCGGAATAAATCATCTGCAAGAGAACGAAGGATTTTTAGAGATAGACGAACTTGATGTATCTGTGCCCACAACTGGAATTCTAGAAAAATTCTCTTCTTCGGTTTGGTACCACAAAATTATGTCTTATTTACTGACCCTTCAGTGCCCCAACGACCTAAACCCATCTAAAGGTAGAACATTGAAGTTACACACTGTAAGATATTGTATTATAGATGGTCAATTGTATTGGAAGGATTCCCTAGGGTTCTTACTGAACTTCTTAGTAGAATCCAAAAGAGAAAAAGTTATAAATGAATTCCACGAAGGAGTGTGTGGAGGACACCACGCTTGGAGAGAAATGACTTATAAAATCTTAAGAGTCGGGTATTACTGGCCAAAATTATTCACTAATGTAAACACTAAAGTCAGAACTTGTAATCATTGTCAGTTGTTTACAGGCAAGAAGAAAATTCCAGCATTACCTTTAGTTCCAGTTAAAACTGAAGCACCGTTTCAGCAATGGGGTCTTGATTTTATTGGAGAAATCCATCCATAGCCGAGTTCTCAACATAAACGGATTCTGACCATGACAGACTATTTTACTAAATGGGTGGAAGCTATTCCTATGCGAAACGCAACAGACGCAGTAGTGATCAATTTTTTGGAGGAGAATATCCTATCAAGATTTGGCTTTCCTGGAAAAATAGTTACTGATAATGCTCAGGCCTTCAAATCCATGGCCATGATAAGTTTTTTCCAAAAGTATAACATTGTTGTAGGACACTCCACGACCTACTATCCACATGGCAATGGATTAGCTGAGTCATCTAACAAAATCCTTATCACTATAATTAAGAAGGTACTGACCAAAAATAATAAAGCATGGCATGTACATTTAAAATATGCTTTATGGGCTAACATGATAGGCACAAAACGGTCAATCGGAATGTATCCATTTCATATGGTATATGGTGCTGACGTCATTTTACCCATAAATTTGGTGTTGCAAGTAATGAAACTCTGGCAAGACTCGAAAGAAGAGCCAAATAACATTACTAGGAGGATAAATCAATTGATCAAAATTCAGCAAAATAGGGTTGAAGTAAATGAAAAACTACAAAAATATCAAGATAACATGAAAGATTTATTCGACCAAAAAGCTAAAGATAGGGAATTTCTCCCTGGTGATTTGGTTCTAAAATGGGAAGCTAGAAAAGAGGATGATGGGAAACATGGTAAGTTTGATCAGATCTGGTGCAGACCATACAAAATTATAGCTTATGAGGGAAAGAATGCATTCTTGTTAGAAAATATTGATGGAAAGATTCTTAACGCCCCTCTAAATGGGCGATACCTCAAGCACTTCGTGCAATAATACGTCTCCAAACTCTCACTGTACATACCGGTTTGTTTTCATGTTATGTTTATAGTTACCTTTCTTTCTGTAAGTTTTTATTTTTACTGTAAATACAAAAAGGTCAACTAGTAAAATAAATAAATAAATAAAATAAAATAAAAATATTTATGTATATCAAAAAATGCAATAAGAAGGTTTCTAATCTACTAGAGTTACTGACAGTTAACATGTTTATCTTATTGCAGGATACTTGCTGATAAGCCCAGAGACTTTAGATATCAAAAAGGTGACATGCATAGATACTCACGTTAAATTTTTCTCGAAACAAGTAATAAACTAACAGTCTGCTTGGCTAGAAGTATAAACAACTACTGGGGTATGAATTTCTGTCTTAAAAACTCAAGTTAAAATTTTCTAGGAGATGTTAATGAGTAAGACAGTAATCTTATGTTTACTAATGCCATCACCAAAACCTTTAATCAGAGGAATGACAAGCAACTTTTAATTATCAAAAACTTTCTCTGGGCAATTAAAAAAAAAAAAAATTATATATATGAAAAATAAGCAATAAAAAGAGTTTAAGGAAAAGTTTCAAGAATTGAGTAAGAATCTCGTTTAAGACTGATTGTACCTACAACAGAACATCTGAAACCTTTTTCTTTTTCCCTCTTCATGTCCAAGCTATTTCTCCACAGGATTCTTGATATCATCTCATGAGCTTCGTAGAGGAGAAAGGTCTCACCTTAACTTTGGAAACTCATAAACAAATCTTCAAAACGAGAAAAGGTAAAGGTTTTATAATTACCCTAGATTTAGCTAAACCAGAAGTATGTCTAGGTTAATCCTTACTCTCTTAGTCATTCTAATAGGATTAAACCGATTAGTTTTGCTCAAGAAAAGTCCCTAAAAAATATAATAGAATTCCCCTTGAGAACTTCCCTGAAATAAAATATGTTTGAAGGTCAGAAGAGGATTAGTCCAGAGAAATTAAAGTGAGTTGACAAACGTCTATTGCAAAATTTTAAACAGATGTTTTCCTGGGTATATTGCATACCGATTGATTTCCCCCACTTCATGTTTTGAAAAAAGACAGATGGTGAAAGGAAATTCATAAAATGATTGCCCCCATCTAGTCCAAAAGAGATGATGAAAGGAAATTCATTAAATTATTTCCCTCATCTCATAATTTAAATGCCAAATTACTAATTGAAGTGGTGAAAGGAAATTCAATGTGAGAAATCTTATAACTTCATTGGGGTACTGAACAGGCTCCCTGGCAGTGAAGCAATGTTTACATATTTGATAGGCTATTATACATGAATTACAAGATGCTCTGGTAACTATTTCCCTTTTCGGCTAGATCTACATTCTAAGCTAATGGGACTCCCTAACTTAAAATATTGGAATTACTTCACCTTGATGTGAGCAAAATCAGATAAAGCCTGCTAGAATGATTAAGGTTGTTTTGATTATCCTATACAAATCCGAGGTCAGTTTTAGGAAAGGAAAACTATTATAAGCCTAACTTGAGATCACCGAATGATTTAGTTTTGAGAGTTTTCAAAGTTAAGGATGAAATCCTAAAATCCTGTTTTGTGCTTTCTTCAGAATGTGTTTCATAGAACTATAATAATGACTCTATTTACCCAATAAAGGCACTAGGTCTACATGTTCTCCTCATCCCGCAAGGAGACGAGATCCCTAGATGGAGCCTATGTTGAAACATATATATTTTTCTAAACCTTAGAGTAAAATATTTTTCACTTGGATACTCACTCTCAAAATGAAGTCTTCCGATCAAATCCAAAGGTTTAAGTGTCTTAGCAGATTATGCAACCACCTTTTTAATTAATGAATCAATCTACATAAAGGTTTTCTTTTGAATTTTCAGGAGTCAGGGTTCTACGAAACGTGAAGGTTCGATATTGAACATCCTCGAAGTCATGATACCCGAACTCACGAAAGTAATTAAAAGTTAAGTTGGGTTCATTAATGATTAAATAAGATTAACAAAGAGTAAATCCCTTCACAACTTCGTGAATCAAGATGCTCTCATGTATCAAGGCTTTGAAGTCTCGATACCCGAAACCCCAACATTTTAAAACTAAGGATGATTAATTAAGAGAGTTAAATATGATTATAGTGAATTAAAACATGTCACGACTTTGCGTTTCGTAAGTCCTATTTTAAATTGCTTTACAGATCCCTGAGACCTGAAATGCCGAATTTGATTAAGTGTTAGGTAGGATTAATTAAGGTAGTAAATGAGGATTATACTCTAATTAATCTATTGCTTAAAATTAACTCGAATATATTCAAATTTTGAGCTTTTCCTAAGATATCGACCATAAATAACATTAATATCCGATTTAGAGAAATGATTCATAATAGGATCGGATTTTAACACCCAAATATTTTTATTAAAGGAATTAAACGCGTTGTCAGTGAAGGTATATGCATGATTTATGCGTTTAAGGAAAAAAGGATTTTCAGTTCTTAATCACTTTATTGTTTTCTTAGAGCTGGCTTAGCGAAATAACTAGTTTTCTGCATTCTCATTCTCTGTAACAGGTAACAAAACTTTGAATTCAATATCATGGCTCCACGGAAAGCACCTAAAGCAACCGATGAAATTTCTGGCCAGAACACAAATGTTATTTTTGATACTTCACCCAGAAGTATAAACACAGTTAAAACCTAAACACATGTGTTCAACACCATACAATACAAAGTGGTAAATTGTCCTGATGACTCAAGCAACAATGAAAAGGATAACTTATCTACCAAATATAAGATTGTCTCTCAAGAAGAACTGCATAAGATAACAACCAGGCCGAATCTTTTACCTTATATTGACATGACTAGATGGGTATTGGATCATGTAGATATCCCGACTCAAACAGTATTCAACTCTCAAAAAGTAGTTGTTGGGTCATTTCGACCCGAACACATACAAGTCATGTATAAATTGTTTGCAACATCAAATTTCATTTATAATGTCAGATTTCTAGAGAATTTTAGTAATAAGGAGTGTGATAAGTTCAAAAAGAGTCTTTCTGACCTGATCAAAGACTAGTGTTCACGCCTCGAAAAGTTCAGAGCTAAATCTCACAGTGTATATTCCATCTCATCGCTTGAACCACAGTTCATATATATAGCCATGATGATGTGCAAAATTTATGGAAAAGAGAACATGGCCCATTTCTTCCTACCATGGGTTCGCATTATTCACTCGGTGGTAGAAGGATTTTTTTTTGACTCGGCAAAGATATTGTTAGATAATTTGGCTAGCGAAATCTCAGAATACCAAATGAAGAAAGCTAAAGGGCAACAAGCTCCATTCTTTATGTCATCTTATGTTATGAACGCTATTTGTTTCATGATGCCTTTCCCACTGATGAGCTGGAGTTGGACTCCAGAAAGTGCAGAACCAATTCATGATTACCATTCGAAGCTCTGGGAAGACAAGGAAAAAGATTTATTTTATGAAATCTTTAACTGTGTAGTGGTTCCGATGCATATTGTATATTTGTTCACCCACCGCCAAAAATTTCAGACAAGGTTCTGGTTGGCCTGGGTAAAGTGGAAGACTGGTACATAAAGGAGCATTTCTCTTATATCAGAGTTTTCGGCTACTTGGTCCCTCCATATGCATTACTACAATTTTTACCAAACAGACTGGTGTGCCATGAAGTTGCATGAAAAAATGTACTCGGTGGGATTAGAAAAGAGCTAAAATCCATGCAGAAAAAAGGTATGGCCATATTTTCCTTTGTCTATTGGTTCATTTTCCTTATCAGATTTTGGTCACTCTAGGGTGGAGGCCATATCTTTAGAAGAGATAAAGCTAGTTAGCATTTAATTCAAGAAGCATGACCCATAGAGGATCGTGGGGAACCATATGGATAGTTGCAATCTTAAAAGATATGAACATGAAGAGTCCCCTCATGACAAAATGTTATGAGGGGTAAGATGTTACCAAGAAGTTTTGAGCCGAGTGCGAGCTCTGCTACCTGGTGAAATGGATGAGTTTTACAATTTCCAGAAACACCGGAGAAGCGGCCTATCCAAAGTATTACAGGGGAAAAGCCTAAAATCTCTAGATACACAACAAGAAGAGACCCAAAATCCAAAAGTTGGAAGCTCTACCAAACAAGAAACCCTGGAAAACTAGGAGAAAGTTGAGGTCTCAACTCATAAAGGAAATATCCCAGATACAGAGATATTAGACAACTAGGGTAAAGATAAAAAAGAGACAATAATTAAGAACAGAGAAGATAGACCTCCATCTTCGCCTGAGAAATCAACTATTGAAGAAGCCAGGAAAACGTTATCCACATAAATTGGCAACCCCATTAAGATTCTCACACAATTACAGTTCACCATATGAAACCCTAATACAGAGGCAATGTTCATAATAGATTTCACGCCTATCACTGTCGAGGAGATACCTCCCGCTGAGTTCTTTTTCAGTAAGAAAAGGAAGGCCGTGGTGAAAAAGGAAATGCACATGAGAGAGGGTGCAATGGTAAAAAAGCACAGAGTATTATTAGATGGGAAAAATTTAGAAGAAGAAGATTTTGCTACAGAAGTAGCAGGCTCTTTGGGAGCTTTTGCAACGACAAACCTATTTTTTGTTGATAATCTGAAAGTAAGTCTGAGACAGAGAAATCAGATGATAAGTCAGTTGAGAGATCAAATAAGGAATGTAGATAATAATATAAAAAATGAGGTCAGCAAAGGACTCGAACAGGCTAGAGCCAAAGATAGACAAGAGATTCAACAACTTAAATCTGATCTTGAAGAAGTACAAAATACTGCTCAAGCAAGCCAAGGGCAGGTCATCCAACAAGAATAATTAGTAAGGAAGTTGTAAGCTAAATTGAGTTCTACTGAAAGTCAAGTTGTAAATATAGCAGTTTTTCAAGCCTAGGCACAGGAAGTGCATCAGAAGCTGGAAGCAGTACAAAAAAGCCTATATTCTAAGGTATGGATCATCCAAGATCATTTTTGGGAGATGAGTTAGTCATTAGATAATATTCTTTTCAGAGAAAAAGAGGCTAATGAAACCCGAACCACCTTTCAAAATGTTGAAATAATGTAACTGCAAAGTGTATTCTAATTATTATTGTGGTATTATTCATTAGATCATTCCCCTATTGTGGATTGATCATGTCGACTATTGTAAAAGACCAAATCCCCTTTTGTGGATTGGTTAAAGTACAATTGTAATAGGCGGAATAAGAAGTCAGCCCCTGAATATATTAAAGAGGCCCCGAAATATATTAAAGGTGGTTATAACCACCCAGAAGAAGAAGTCGTCCTTGCGAGTGAAGAGACACTTCCACACGTGCCAGAATTGTATAAATAAGGAGGCTAGCGCCTCACTTAGACACACACTTGTTCATTTGAGGTGCAAGTTTCAGAGTTGTAGTTAGAGAAGAGAGAAAGAGAGAGAGAGAGAGAGGAGAATTCTTGGGAGAGGACTTTTTGTAGTTGTTTGAGTTATCTCTTGGCATTGTATTGGCTATCTATAATAAGGAAGTTTTGTTGGGTTTTCTTCCCTATAAGGGTTTCCCAGGATAAATGATGTGTCTCTTGTGATTGTGTATTTCTCAGTGATCCTATATTATGTTATTGTTATCTAGTGAAATGAAAAGAACTCCAATAATAGCTTAAACCTTGACATGGTATCAGAGCTAAGATGAAGAGAGCATCTTTCACAAGAGAAAGTGAAAAACGTCACTATTGTCGTACATGCAAATTAGGGCTTTTTATTGAAGAATTATTTTAGCCCCAAAACCATCTAGAAAAGTGTGCCCTTCCTCAAGGATCAATTTGGAATCCTCAGTGCAAATTTTCAGTGGCTAGATCTCCCGGAAAGTGAAACCCTAGTTTTCACAAAGTACCAGAAAACTAGAAAACCAGAGTATTAGAAGTACCAGAAGTACCAGAGTACCAGAAGTACCAAAAAACCAGAAGCACCCATCCAAAAATCCATTGGTCAAGTTTGAGGGGGTAAAAGTTGGATTTTCATAAATCTGATTGCACCATCTTACTCGCCTCAGCTCAACGCTTCTATCCCCAGATCAAAATTTCAAAATTTGAAGTTTGAAAAATTAGGGTTTCCTCATAAAACCCTAAGTTGTAGTTGCAATTGCAGTCTCAGAACCAGTTACAGTATCAATTGCAGTTGTGGTATCAGTTGAATTTGCAGCCATAGTACCAGTTGCAGTCACCCTTGAAGTTCTTAAGAGTTGGTGATCATTATCGTTGCTACCAGATGGTGCCTCTACCTGCAAATGTTATCAGAGGTATGTACTCACACATGTTTAAACGGTTAAGCTTTAAAGGGTATTTGTAGGAGAAGGGATCTCTTGCCATAGATCCAGAAAGATCTCAAGATCCAACACATTCAGAGGAATGATGCAACCCAGGTGTGATTATTCTGAAATGCATCTATCTGTTATTACATTATTTTGATCAGTTTTTCATGTTGTAGCTATGACCATCATTCTAATCTTTGGTCAAAATCTGAGTCAAGGTATTAGATGGATTAAAAGTTGACATCATAGAGTTTATCCTCTAACCCAACCTTATATAAAGATAGCATATTGTCTTAGTATAGAATACAAGTTGAAGAAAAAACTCATCATCTTGAGTGAAGGAGACTTGGAAGAAAAGAAAGCACACTCATTCTTGAGGACAAGGCTCCAGGTTTGATTAATCAAGTTGATAAGATTCAAAGGTACACATGACAAATTGATGACTACCCCTTTACAAGTAACCACTATAGTTGAGATAGCAGTCTTTGTAAAGTATTATACTTGGTATCATGTGAGCATATAGATGTAAATACTTAATGAAATCATTTGCCTGATACAACTAACACCTCCTCTAGGAGAAACCTCGTGTGTTAGTTCCAAGTTTCCATGGAGCAATGTTCGATCACAACATTACAAGAGTGTTGACCTCATTTCGTAGTGTATCTCTTACTTTTGATCGTTGCTTCAGACAAGCCATGAATGATAGCTCTAAAGGAGCTTCTATGATGATTATTCGTGTTATTTCTTTATCTATTATTATCAAAAGGATATTATTCTTTCTTGTTGTTTTGTTGACCTTGTTTCAGGTCATAGGTGATAACCCTGATAAATCTATAGTGAAGGTTGCAGAAGGCAACATATTATATGAGACATGACGTAGACTATGTACATGACCATATACACTCTTTCACCAAAGAAGATGAAGAAGAAGCTATCTCTTGAGATTCAGAGTATCTCATATGAAGATTGATTGAAAGGAGCATAAGGATCCAAAGATGACCGAACATTAGAATGGGAAGCAGACCTCGTTTGAAGCCTGAATCGATGTTTCATATTTATAATTGGTATGCAACACCAAGTATACCCTCTAAGAGATCAGCAGAGATGTGACCTTTGATGAAGATGCAGCACTCAAGAAATCAAGAAGATGTCAGCTTGAAGAAGTATATGAAGAGGAACTCACAGCTCCCAGAGTTGAAGAATTAGCGAGGAAGATTCCCAAAGTTGCAGAACCAGTGAGGGAAGTTGTAACTTCCCCTGATGAGGAAATTCTAGAAGATCACGACATAGTATAATTTCAAGAACCTCCTTAGATGACAATCTCCCATAAGAGAAAGCTAGCTTGGGCTAGAGAGCTTATTCAAGATGGAGAGAAGTATGGTGTTCTGGAAGGAACCACGAGACAGGTGAAGAGACCTAAGCCATTCTCCAACTATATGGATTTGATGTGTGATCTCCTAGAAAAGGAGCCTACTTGCTTGAAGAATCCATTCAGAAGAAACAATGGGAAGATTCCATGACAAAGGAATACCAATCCACAATAAAGAATGATGTATGGGAAATAGTTCTCAGACCGAAGAGAAAGGATGTGGTATCTTCCAAATGGCTCTTCAAAATAAAAAATGTTGCTGATGGAAGTATTGAGAAGTATAAAGAAAGATTTGCCTCTCATGGCTTTTCTCAAAAGGAAGGCATTGACTATGAAGAGAAATTTGCTCCTGTATCCATATACACTTCGATCAAAACCATCATAGCCCTTGCAGATAACATGACGTGGAAGTTACACTAGATGGACGTAAAGACAACTTTCCTAAATGGTGTCATCGAAGAAGAAGTGTATATAGAGCAACCTCAAGGATTTGAAGTTGAAGACAAGAATTCCCATATCTGCAAGTTAAAGAAGGCTCTGTACAGATTGAAGCAAGCTCCTAGAGCTTGGTATGGTAGGATAGACATTTTTCTAACGAGCTTGGGCTTTACCAAGAGTAAAGCAGATTCTAACCTCTACTTCAAGGTTATGAATGATGAGCCGGTGATATTGTTGTTGTATATGGATGACTTGTTCTTAACTGGATAAGAAAAGCTCATCACTGAATGTAAGAAGAAGCTCTCTTCAGAATTTGAGATGAAAGACCTTGGCCTAATGCATTATTTCTTAGGTCTTGAGGTATGGCAGAGTCCAAAGACCAAAGGAAGTACACAGTCGAAATCCTGAAGAGATTCGACATGTTGGAGTGCAAGTCCATGAATACACCCATGGAAGCGAAGCTGAAGCTACTAGTCGACACTTCGTCAAAATTGATTGATGCCACGTTGTATAGACAGATCATTGGATCATTGATGTACCTGATGAACACCAGACCAGACATATGGTTTGTTGTGAACAACTTGAGTCAGTTTCTGGTAGAACCCAAACATGTTCACCTATTTGTTGCAAAACATGCGATGAGGTACCTTAAGGGAATATTAGATTGTGGTCTCAGCTATGATGGAGATCATGATTTCACATTGAGTGGGTACACTGATTCAGATTGGGCTGGAAGTGTCTTTGATAGGAAGAGAACTTCATGATGTTGTTTCAATTTGGGATCAGCCATGATCTCATGGCAGAGTAGGAAGCAATCCGACATTGCTCTTAGTACAACGGAAGAAGAATACATTGTTGCATGTTCTTCTAGCTGCGAATCTATATGGATTCAAAAGTTGTTGACCAGTCTATTTGACCTAGAGATGGAAACAACCACGATCCTATGTGACAACCAGAGATGCATAAAGATGACAAAGAATCTTGTATTTCATGACAAGTCGAAGCACATAGAGATTCGATATCATTACATCCATGACATGGTGTAGAGAGTAGCCATAAAGCTCTAATATGTTAGCATGGATGAACAAGTTGCCGATGTGTTGACCAAGCCTCTATCTCATGCAAAGTTTGAGCACATTCTAGATAATCTTGGTATAGTCCAAAAGGACCTCCCTTGAAAGGGGGAGTAATGTTGTGTTGAGATGCCTAGTATCGTTCTTCTAGCTTAATTGTTGTGACGAAAAGAAATTCGAGTACTGTGCTTCCATCTTAATTGGTGTGACAAAAATCAAGCCGAGTATTGTGCTTCTAACTTAATTGTTGTGACGAAAAGAAAGCCGAGTATTGTTCTTCCAACTTAATTGTTGTGACGAAAATCAAGTTGAGTATTCTGCTTCTAGCTTAATTGATGTGATGAAAAGCAAGCCGAGTACTATGCTTCCAGCTTAACTGTTGTGACGTAAAGCCAGCCTAGTATTGTGCTTCTAAGTTAATGGATGTGACCAAAATCCAGTCTAGTATTGTGATTCCAACTTAATTGTTGTGTTGTGATTCTAGCTTAATTGTTGTGGTGTTTCCAGCTTAATTGTCGTGTTATGATTCCAGCTTAATTGTTGTGGTGTTTCCAGCTTAATTGTCGTGTTATGATTCCAGCTTAATTGTTGTGGTGTTTTCCAACTTAATTGTTGTGTGGTGTGCCAACTTAATTCTTATGATGATGTGCCAGCTTAATTGCTATGATGATGTGCCAACTTAATTGTTGTGATGTGTTTCCAACCTCATGCTGTGTTGCTAGACTCGTGTTGCGATGATGTGTTTCCAGCCTTTGTGTTGTGATATTGTTGCTTATGATGTTGTATCAGCCTTGTGTTGTTATTGATGATGAGGATGTATTAGTGTTATACTAATCCATGTCGATGCAGTTGATGATGATGATGCCACTTCAGCCTCTTGCTGAAGGTGATGATGATGATGCCACTTCAGCTCCTGAGTCCTTGCTGAAGATGATGATGATGATATTATTTCATCTTTAATGTTGAATATGATGATGGCGTTACCTTAGCCTCATACCAATGAGGATGATGATGCTACTCCAACTCCATGTTGTGTTGATGATTCTCCAGCCTCTGTGTTGTGTTGATGATGAGAAAAACTTCCGATGATTTATAGATACACCGGTCAGTGTTCCAAGATGATATTGATGATGTTGTCCTCTCACCCACTAGATGTTGTTGATGATGTTTTCCTCTCTCTCGCCTGATGTTCTTGTAGAATACCCTTCTTATTAAGGGGGAGTGTTGAAATAATGTAACTGCAAAGTGTATTATAATTATTATTGTGGTATTATTCATTAGATCAATCCCCTATTGAGGATTGATCATATTGGCTATTGTAAAAGTTAAAATCCCCTTTTGTGGATTGGTTAAAGTATAATTGTAATAGGCAGAATAAGAAGTCGGCCCCGGAGTATATTAAGGAGGCCCCATAATATATTAAAGGTGGTTATAACCACCCAGAAGAAGAAGTCGGCCCTGCCAGTGAAGAGACACTTCCACACATGCCAGAATTGTATAAATAAGGAGGCTAGCACCTCACTTAGACACACACTCACTTGTTCATTTGAGGAGAAAGTTTCAGAGCTTAAGTTGCAGAAGAGAGAGAGAGAGAGAGAGAGAGAGAGAGAGAGAGAGGCGCATTCTTGGGAGAGGACTTTTTGTATTTGTTTGAGTTATCTCTTGGCATTGTATTGGCTATCTATAATAAAGAAGTTTTGTTGGTTTTTCTTCCCCATGAGGATTTCCCAGGATAAACGATGTGTCTCTTGTGATTGTGTATTTCTCGGTGATCCTATATTATGCTATTTTTATCTAGTGAAATACAAAGAATTCTAATAATATCTTAAACCTTAACACAAAAGGCAATCATATCTTCGGCTGGAGAAGAGGTACCAGTAATTCCCAAATTGACTGTCGCAGAACAAATCAGGGGTGATATCATACTAAAGGCATGGGAGGCCAATATAGCCGAGAGTAAGAAAATGGCCAAAGAAATAAAGGAATATTGTGAAGAGGCTTTTGATTTGCTAGATAAAAAATCACTAGGCATTGGAAAGGATGATTGTGTTGAAATACTAGGAAAAATCAATGTTATAAAAGATCAATTGGACATCAAAGAAATTTTAAATGAATCTTAGATTGAAATTTCACAGTTGAAGCAGGTTGACGTTGCTCAAATGGATAGATGGCTGGTAAAGCCAAATCTACAATTGTAGTTAATAAATTTTGAAGGAAAAAAGGATTGAAGACAGGTTGCCGAAATTACAGAGAAAGCTGTATCTTTTTTAGGCAAAGGATGTGACAGAGCCTTGTAGAATTTTAGTACAGTTTCTAAGTAGGTGCGTCGAGTGTCTCGAGCTAGGTGAAGGATGTACTTCAAAGAAGTAATGAAGTAATGCATGCATGCTTGTCCTACCCATTTGAGAAAGAGATAGAAACGAAACAAGTGGAATGGTTCAAGTTTTTGTTTTGTAACCGTTAATATCTAGGAGTAAGGAAAATTCCAACCGTCTAGGATTGGTAACCTTTTGTATAAATATAATTTCAAAAGATAGAGAGAGGGCTTTTAATTGGCCGATAGAAATGAATAAATCTCTCTTTTTCGAGAATTAAGACAAATTGAAAACCAGAGACTCCATATTTCGTCAATCTTGAGTTATCTGTTCTTCTGTTCTTTCGTATTCCAACATATTTATTTATATGTCTTTGATGAATGCTTAATCAAAACTTAGTACAATATCTACTGTGGTTATATGGTTCGTGTAGTTATTTGATTGTTTACAGATTTTTCTCTGTGTTGGCTATTAGCAAATACAAGACCTGTGAGTTGGTTAGATTACCACATCTTATGTTTCTTATGCTTCATTAAAAGTTTCACATCCATTTTTCTTCTTCTGTATCGGAGTGAGATTCTTTTGTGATTGATGCTTCACTTTGTTAACAAATTTATGTTTTTCTTTCATCACATTCATTATTTTGAAATTTGACTCAGACATAGAAAATGACATCTGAATTGTTATATTATTAATTCAATTTCAAGAATTTTCCTCATATTAGTGAAAATAGAAAAAACAAACATAAAAAACAACAGATATTTTATTTTATTTTTCTCCATGACTGTACCTGTTGCAAGACATCTTAATATACAACCCGGTCTCACAGATTAGACCAACATTGCATTAAACTTTTTCAATACCATTTTAAAGACCACTAGCACCCGAGTTGAACTTGAATGTTCATGGGAAATGATTTAGCAGGACATAAATATCCAGGAATAATGGGAAGCTAGGCAAAGACAACTCAGAAATCAACCATAGCTTATTTCCCTAAAGAATTGATTTTCTTTCCATATCTTAAATTCTCTTTATTTTTCGGATGCCTTGACATTATACTTTAAATCCTTAAGTATAAACTCAGGAACAACATAAAGTATCCATGTGATTGGGTCCTTGCCATCAAACTTCCTCATATCGATCTTAGGAACGTGGTTGGTCTTCAACCCAAAGTTGGAGTTCCTCCATTCTTGATTCATATTCCTTGTGTCCTCATCGTGAATTTCATGGGATATATTTTCACTTTCAGGTGTCCTCTCTGTTAGGAAAATTTTCAATCCGTCCATGATCTCCCTTTTTAAACCATCCATCTTAGTATCCATTATTGCCTCCAATTTAGCTTCAGTTGAATCCATCATCCCTTGTAGTTCATTTTTTGTCACTGTCTTCTTTTGTAATTCATTTATGTCCCTATGCATTTCTTCACCTTCATCAAGAGTCCAAGTAGGATTGTCTGGAGGCTTATTTGGTGTATAAGTTCCCTTTTTTGGTGGCATGTTGGCCAAGTATCACTTTTAAACCTTGATTTTGGGGTGGTTATGCTAGACAATCTTTCTTCTGCTGTATCTCCAAAGTTTCTTCCCTTCTGGGTATCAAAATTTCTTTTTTTTAGTTCTCTGATATTTCTTCTATGCAATGCCATAGGTCTGATCAAAATTGGATGTGCCAAGTAGAATTTACGGTAACTTCCCCATAACTTGATTATTTTTTTCCTTTCCAGGAGGTCTCACTTGTATAGCGTGCCGCGCACAAAATAATTGATATACAATATGAAAATTGTACCAGAAATACTACAAACTGTCAACTATCCAATGCAATCATTCTCACTCAATTTTGATACTCTAGGAAGAAGTTATGATTTTTTTACCTAGAACACCTACTTCACACTAGTCAATAGGACTAGTCAGATACCCTATCTTCCACAGGGTGTATCTACAAATTTAAGATGACCCAAAAACTGAATTTTTTATCACAGATACCTTAATAATGTTTGTGAATAATCTCCAGATTTCAGGGTCTGAAACGTTACATAAAATGTTTTATAGAAAAAAATCTGCGATGACTCAATTCAAGATGATTCTAGACCCCTATCTTACACAAGATGTATCTACGAAAGTATAAGGACTTAGGAGCTAAAATTTTAACCCAACGTACCTTGATCCATCTACTAAATATCCCCAAGGGGTTCCTTCTGAAACGTCGTAGAAAAACATTTATAGAAAAAATTCCAAGGTGTCTCATATGTAGCAGCGAAACCCCAAGACCTTGAGCTCTGATACCATATGTTAAGAACCAAATATCAATATAGCATAGAAAAACCTCAGAATAAGTACTCAATGCCTTGAAAAAGATAGAATTTCATATAATAAGCTCTTCGAGGGGGAAACCTCCTTATACAACACATAAATATCCAAGTACAAGATCATTCCAAATGAAAATGTCTCCTTGTTATATATAGGAGACTAGGAGGTACAATTACAACTAATGGACTCAAGCCGACATAAATAAAATAAAATTACTAATGTAATATGCCCCAATTAAGGGGTAATGAGCCACTATTTAGGGCTTAACAAAAAACCAATACCCCAAAAGGGATATCCTCCCAGTGGATTCTCCAATTATGTTACGAGGAAAATCTCTCTATGGCTAGGGTCAAACCACAACAAACAGAATGACACCTAGAAATAAACTCTAATCTCAAGTATGCTATATAAATGAAAATGCTAACAAGAGAAGGCTAGAAGCCTACCTCGTTCAGATGTCCAAAGAAGACCACGGTTGAGCACATGACCCATAGTTTTATACCTACAACTTGTCCTCAACAACCAAGATACACAAGCATGTAGAAATGATATATAATGTTAGTATATAAACTAACATAATCCATTAACATACATAAAAAATACTCCCATGGAGAGTGATACAAACATTTGCGATATATAATTGGATGAGAAAAGAGTATTTCTATTAATGTAATCAACAGAAGTACATAGGTGACAAAATTCTGTAACGACACATATCAGAACCGAGAAACTAAGTCCCTCCAGCTGGGCCTTCACCACTTGAATCCTCCACAAAGGAAATCTCACAAGTAGTAGGAGTCAATGAGGTTCTCCATGTCAAGATAGGAAGACCTTGGGGGATGAAGACAAGAAGTTTAGACTTTCAAAGACAAAGGGATGCAGACTCAATATGAGGTGAAATTTCTCTAGAGTTTCATTGCTCTCAATATAATGAATCTCTTCAAGGCTTGTATATGGTTCAATTTATAGCCTCCAAATGGAATTGAAGGCCTGAGTCAGAGAATTTTCAGTATATGGAAGGTCAAGGATCATGGATCTCATGACATGGAATGGAAACCCGACATATTTTTAAACTTTTCAGCACAAAACGTGATGTACGCGGGATGTAATGGAGCAACTTGTGTATACACGAGTTGTCTAACTCTGGATCACGTATATGGACAAAAATATGTATTTTTGTCTTTGGAGTGAGCAAAAAGGGGAAATTAAGTCTGCAGAGGGAAATGGAAGGCCATCAAAGCAAGATACATGGAGTGAGCAAACATTTTCTATAACAAAATTCAAGCGATTGTGAGTTCCCAAGCTCCTTCCACAAGATACCCAAGTCATGTAGCACTAATCTCCTCGTGAATCACCAACTCTAGAAGGCTCCAAAGGACCCAAACTTAAATCAATTGCATATTTTGTCCATCCAATGGATATGGAGAAAAATCAATCGTTAACTTCCATTGACTTTGCTCTGTGCCTGTTGGATGCATGAAATATGCAATCGAGATAAGGATTTCCCTCCGAAGGTGGTTGCGACCTAGCAATACTGCAACTAGTGACCGGTCGTGGATGAAATGTTATGTAGCTAGCGACCAGTCACACTCTGTCAAGCAGTTTAGGCATGATCGTTCTCATAACTAACTGAAATCTAGAGCAGAAGAGTGTGTCTCAGTATGTCATCATCAATAAGTCCACCATGAGACTCTATGTTGGAAAATAAGGTTGTAACACATGTCCCTTCCATCTTGTGTCTTAGGATGAGATATCAAAGGGCTATGCTTGCCACATGTAGCATTCGTATTAGATCCCAAGACCTCTACCAACCCTACCTCATCCTCCTTAAATGTCTGCAAAAGCTATTGTATTTCAAACAACTCTTGAGTGCGAAAGATGGAAGATGGGTTCATGCGTTCTTACTCACCATATTCCACCTTGTCTATCCCATCATCCATTATCGCAGTTTATTAGAAGAATTCCCCCAAACTATAGAAACCCTAGAAGTGCATCATTGAACCTTAGACCATCGTAATTGTTCATGTAATGGATCTCTATCTAGTCAAACAAACACACAAAAATCCATGGTTATTGTTTTCTCCACGTCTATGGTTTTCTTACTTTAGGTGGATATGACTCTGACATCGATTCTCATTCTCATTCTCATTCACTTTTCAACGGTTTAGAGAAAGCCAAAAATTCTTTGTAGAACTTCACCCCTTGAAAGAATCTAGAAAATAATACTTCCAAACAACTTTGACAAATCTTATTAGTTTATAAAATGTCAATCATAATCATATGTTTAACAATATCTTTATAAATATTTGAACTTATAATAATTTTATTTATAAAATATCAAACATAAAATGTTTAATAATCATCGAGGGGCTTCCGCAATGCAACATATGAGATATCATTTTTGGGATAAACTACGTAGAGTAACTCCTTAATCTATGATTGATATCCATTAGTATTAGTAGTATTAGTCACAGTTACCAATTTCTCATGATTTTGAATAGTGCACTTAGCATTCTTTGCATCGGGTGATGCTTACAAGGGTGAAGAAATGGGATTGAAACTAGCGAAAACACATACCATTAATCATCACATTTGGTGTTTGCTTAAATAAAAAGAGTGAAGGAAGCTCTAACTTAATAGTTCATATGACACAATATTTGCTAAAATTTTGCAAATGGAGTGGCAAGCTAAATGAACTCGATTATGTAGAAAACTCCACAATTAAACTAATTTAAAATAGAGGAGTCTTAAGATGCGTGACTACCTAAGAAATCCTGATTATTGAGTGCAATCCCCAAAAATACCCAAAAGTAATGATTGATGCTATGTGTTTTATATCAGTTATTTCAATCCCTTCTTCGTTTTTAAAAAATTTATTAATAATTTTTGAAGTGAAAAATGAAAATTCTAAACCCACCCACTAAAAAGTGCTTCACATATGTTGATTGGTTTATACGAAAAATCTCTCCACGTGCTTTTGCTATAAGATAAAAGTACAATTACTAAGACACATGTCCCACTAGAATACTTCGCCATTCGGAAAGCAATAGAATTGCAACACGGAACCGCCCAACCGACTCCATTTCGATTTCCTAGGAACTTTTAAATCAGAAAATGCACTTCGTGTCGTGTAATCTATGATAGGAGTGCTCGCCTTCCTAGATAAGCGACACGTGTGTAGCAGAAAGAGTTTTCTCAGATGCGACACGTGTGTAGCAGAAAGAGTGTGTAGCAGAAAGGGTTTTCTAAGATGCGACACGTGTGTAGCAGAAAGAGTTTTCTCAGAAAAGACTTTCGAATTCACGAGTAGAGTCTGATTGGCCACTCTACTAATATATAGTGACACTTCTCACAATCCATCCAGCTATTTACACTACCAAATTCCAGACACAGCAACAGCAAATTTGGAACAATCACTCTATCATTGATAGAAATGGCAATGGCAGCAGGAGGCATGATGCATTCCGAACAATGCGTAAGGGTTTCATTTGCGGTATTCAAACCCCAGGAAGACTGCCACATCGATGATGTTGTGGCTCAGATGGTGGCTGCGGCCGCCTCTATTGAGAAGTGTAGCAGCAGCAGATCGGGTATTAGCATCTCCATCCTCAGAAGTATCAGCAGGAATTGGGTATGTTTTGAATCTTAACTCTATTTACTTTCTCTAGACGCACGACAATATTTAATGGGCTTTCTTAAATTTCTTGATCTCAGGCTGCGGCTGTTGCTGAGAAAAAGGATCAGGAAGATGCAAATCCCTGGTTAAATCTTCCAGAGGTAA
>ML780755.1:96479-121499 GCA_009831015.1 Picea engelmannii
CTCTGAATGTTAACATTTAAAAAAATAACACACAAAAATAAAAGGATATGAGGTAAACTGGGTCAGTCTCAGATCTTGTTGCATTGAGTGCATGTGAATATGAGCTCCGAGTATTGAATATTTTCAGTAAAAGGCACAAGAATAGGAGGTTATGAAGTAGAACGTATTTTATACCCAGACATGAGGTTAAATTGTTATTAAAGTCAATGTTGTATTTTGGTGCATTGACTGAGTTGATCTATGAAGAGAAAGTGTCGATTGACTTAGTTTATCTAGAAAAATGGAATTTCAGATTTCTAAAGGGAAGGATATAAAATAATGGAATTTCAGATTTCTAAATAAGATAATAAATAATGAATAAGGAAGAATCCAATTTCATATTTCTAAATAAGATAATATATTTTTAAATAAGATAATTAATAAGGAATAAGGAAGAATGGAATTTCAGATTTCTAAATAAAATAATAATAAATAATGGAAAAATAACATAACACATGTTATAGTGGTATGAATTGTTAATATTGAACAATGGTAGAGGTCTATGGGTACCCATGTCGGATAACAATGAAGAAAGTAGAGTGTATTATATCTCTCCACTAGGATCAAGTGTAACACTCGATGTGAACATATGGTGCGCAATATCAATAACTAGTGTAGTGTGAAGGAGCAGGAGGATTAGTGGATGGTGTAGTTTAATAATTAGTGCAGCGTGATGGAGGAGGAGAAGTTGGTGACACATGTGGAGGAGGAGTGAAGGAGGAGGAGGATTAGTTGATGGTGTAGTTTAATAATTAGTGCAGTGTGATGGAGGAGGAGAAGTTGGTGACACATGTGGAGGAGGAGGATCAGTGGACGGTGAAATTGGTGACACATGTGGAGGAGGAGGAGAACCAAGTGGTGGAAGGGATGCTAGTTGGTTTGGTGGAGGACTAGGTGGTGGAGAATTATGCGACGGAGGATTAGGAGCATCATCTCTAGATGATAAGCTAGATGAAGTGGAATGAACACCATCCCTCAACCTTCGGATGAAGTTGAGAGGAACGATAACATGATGCATCAGTGACATCATGTCACAAGGAAGGGTCTCTTATATTTCTATTAATGCAATTAATAGAAGTACATAGGTGACAAACTTCTGTAACGAAACATATCAGAACCGAGAAACTAAGTCCCTCTAGCTGGGCCTTCACCACTTCAATCCTCCACAAAGGCAAGCTCACAAGTAGTAGGAGTCAATGAGGTTCTCCGTATCAATATAGGAAGTAGTAGGAGTCAATGAAGTTCTCCATCTCAATATAGAAAGACCTTGGGGGATAAACACAAGAAGTTCATACTTTCAAGGACAAAGGGATGCAGACTCAATATGAGGTGAAATATCTCCAGAGTGTCTTTGCTCTCAATATGATGAATCTCTTCAAGGCTTGTATATGGCTCAATTTACAGTCTCCAATTGGTTCGAGTGGGAGTATTTCTAGTATATGGAAGGTCAAGGATCATGGATCTCATGACATGGCATGGAAACCCGACATATTTTTTAATTTTGAGCACAAAACATGATGTACACAGGATGTAATGGAGCAACCTGCGTATACGCGAGTTGTCTAACTATGGTTCACGTATATGGACAAAAATATGTATTTTTGTCTTTGGAGTGAGAAAAAAAGGGAAATTAAGTTTGCATAGGAAAATGGAAGGCCATCAAAGCAAGATGCATGGGGTAAGGAAAAATTTTCTATAACAAACTTCGAGCGATTGTGAGTTCCCAAGCTCTTTCCACAAGATACCCAACTCATCTAGCGCTAATCTCCTTATGAATCACCAACTCTAGAAGGCTCCAAAGGACCCAAACTTAACTTGATTGCATATTATGTCCATCCAATGGATATGGAGCAAAGTCAGTCGTTGAATTCCATTGACTTTGCTATGTGCCCATTCGATGCATGAAATCTGCAATCGAGATAAGGATTTCCCTCCAAAGGTGGTCGTGACCCAACAATACTGCAACTAGTGACCGGTCGTGGATGAAATGCTATGTAGCTAGCAACCAGTCACACACTGTCAAGTAGTTTAGGCATGAACGTTCTCATAATTGACTAAAATCCAGAGCAGAAGAGTGTGTCTCAATATGTCATCATCAATAAGTCCACTATGAGACTCTATGTTGGAAAATAAGGTTGTAACACATGTCCCTTCCATATTTTGTCTTAGGATGAGATGTCAAAGGGCTATGCCTACCACCTGTAGCATTGATATTAGATCCCAAGATCTGTACCAACCCTACCTCATCCTCCTTAAATGCCTGCTCAAGCTACCGTATTTCAAAGAAATCCTCTTGAGTGTGAAAGATGGAAGATGAGACCATGAGTTCTTCCTCAACATACTCCACCTTGTCTAGCGCATTGTCCATTCTTTTTGTTCACTAGAAGAATGTTCCCCCAAACTGTAGAAACCCTAGAAGCGCATCATCGAACCATATAACATCATAATTGTTCATCTAATGGATCTCTATGTAATCAAGCAAACACACAAAAATCTTATGTACATTGAACATTATGTCAAGGCATGGTTATGTTTTTCTCTACATCTAGGGTTTTCTTACTTCATATAGATATGTCTCTCACATCGATTCTCATTCTCATTCACTTTTCAATCGTTTAGAAAAAAACCAAAAAATCTCTATAGAGCTTCACGCCTTGAAAGAAGATGGAAAATAATACTTCCAAATAACTTTGAGAAATCTTATTAATTTATAAAATGTCAATCATAATCATATGTTTAACAATATCTTTATAAATATTCAAACTTGTAATAATTTTATTCATAAAATATGAATCATAAAATGTTTAATAACCATCGAGGGGCTTCCGCAGTGCAACATATGCAATATCATTTTTAGGATCAACTACGTAGAGTAAGTTATTAATCTATAATCGATAGCCTTGAGTATTAGTTGCAACTGACCAATTTCTCATGTTTTTGAATAGTCCACTTAGCATTCATTGCATCGGGTGATGCTTACAAGGGTGAGGAAGTGAGATTGAAACTAGCGAAATGAATGGCATAGCATCAATCATCACATTTGGGGCTTTGCTTAAATAAATAGAGTGAAGGGAGCTCTAACTTAATAGTTCATAAGGCACAATACTTAAGGTTTTGCAAATGGAGTAGCAAGTTGAGTGGGCTTGGTTATGGGGAAAACTCCACACTTAAACACGCTTGCACTAGAAGAGTCTTGAGATGCATGGCTTCCCAAGTCCCAAAGGGGATGATAGATGCTATGCAATTTATTTCACTATTTTCAATCCCACTTATTCACCCTTATCTTCCATAGTTTCAATCCCACTTATTCACCTTTATCATAACTAGATACAATAAGTGCTAAATAAAATATTCAAAATCATGAAAAATGACTTACTCTACACAATCCCAAAAATGATATCTCATATGTTTAATAATATTTTTATAAAAATATTTAAATTTATAATAATTTAATATAGCTTTTAAGAAAATTGATAATTTTAAAAATAAAAAATGAAAATTTACCTATGGACGAAATCTAAACCCAAGCCAACGCCACACTAAAAAGTGCTTCACATATGTTGATTCGTTTATACGAAGAATTTTTCCACGTGCTTTTGCGATAAGATAAAAGCTATAGAATGGGCAAACAATTACTAGGACACATGTCCCACTAGAATACTTTGCCATTGGTAAAGCAATGGAATCACAACACGGAACCTCAGGTTCCCAACCGACTACATTTCGATTTCCTAGGGACTTTTAAATCAGAAAATGCATTTCGTGTCGTGTAATCTATGATAGGAGTGGTCGGCTTCTTTGATAAGAGACACGTGTGTAGCAGAAAGAGTTTTCTCAGATGCGACAGGTATGTAGCACAAAGAGTTTTCTCAGAGAAGACGTTCGAATTCACCGGTAGAGTCCGACAGGCCAATCTACAAATATATAGTGACACTTCTCACAATCCGTCCAGCTATTTACACTACCAAGTTCCAGACACAGCAACAACAAATTTGGAACAATCACTCTATAATTGATAGAAATGGAAATGCCAACAGGAGGCATGATGCATTCCGAACAATATTATATAACTATACATGTTCATATTAATAGAATACACATCAATAATACAGTTTGTTGCATCAATTATGTTTCTGCTTAATATTTATGTTATTTATGTTTTATGTGATGAGAATATTATAGTGTGTTGCATCAATTCTGTTTCTGCTTAATATTTATGTTATTTATGTGATGAGAAGATAGTTAATTGAAATTGTGATGAATTTCTTGGTGGAATAGTGTCATGCAATATAAGTCCTTGGTTTTGTGTTTAAAAGAGCATAGCATGAAGATTTTACTTATTATTTCGTTTTCAGTAAAATACACAAGAATTAAGAATTAGAGGATAAGAGGTAAAACCTATTGGTTTTGTGTTAAAAGGGCGTAGCATGAAGATTTTACTTATTATTTTGTTTTCAGTAAAATACACAAGAATTAAGAATTAGAGGATAAGAGGTGAAACCTATTTTTCACGTAGGCATGAGGTTGAGGTTAAATTATTATCGGGTCAGTGTCATATCCTGTTGCATCGACTAGGTTGATCATGTTGCATTCTCTGGGTTGATATAGAGGAAGGAGTTCTAGATTTCTGAATACTGAATAAGCGAGGTTCGTGTTTTCTTTATAGCATGAGCTCTGAATATTGAATATTTTCAGTAAAATACACATGAATATTTTCGGTAAAACACACAAGAATAAGAGGTATAACCTATTTTTCTCCGGAGGCATGAGGTAATTGTTATAGAGATCAATGTCAGATCTTGCTTAATTGACTGAATTGATTCAGAGTGGAGTTCCAAATCTCTAAATATTGAATAAGGCAGGTCGTCTTTTCTTTAGAGTACGAGCTGGTCAATGATGTAGAGGGAAGGAGTTCCATATATTTGAATATTGAATATGGCAGGTTCGTCTTTTCTTTTCTTTAGAGTATGAGCTCTGAATGTTAACATTTTCAATAAAACACACAAAATAAAAGGATAACAAAAATAAAAGGATATGAGGTAAACTGTTATAGGGTCAGTGTCAGATCTTGTTGCACTGCATGTGAATATGAGCTCCGAGTATTGAATATTTTCAGTAGAAGGCACAAGAATAAGAGGTTATGAAGTAGAACGTATTTTATTCCCAGACATGAGGTTAAATTGTTATTAAAGTCAATGTTGTATTTTGGTTTATTGACTGAGTTGATCTATGAAGAGAAAGTGTCGATTGGCTTAGTTTATCTAGAAGAATGGAATTTCAGATTTCTAAAGGGAAGGATACAAAATAATGGAATTTTAGATTTCTAAATAAGATAATAAATAATGAATAAGGAAGAATCCAATTTCATATTATAATTAATAAGGAATAAGGAAAAATGGAATTTCAGATTTTTAAATAAAATAATAATAAATAATGGATAAATAACATAACACGTGACATAATGGTATGAATTGTGAATACTCATGACATAACACATGTTATAGTGGTATGAATTGTGAATACTGAACAATGGTAGACCATGTCGGATAAACGGTGAAATTGGTTACACATGTGGAGGAGAAGGAGAACCAAGTGGTGGAAGGGATGCAAGTTGGTTTGGTGGAGGACTAGGTGGTGGAGAATTATGCAGTGGAGGATTAGGAGCATCATCCCCAAATGATGAGCCAGATGAAGTGGAATGAACACCATCCCTTAACCTTTGGATGAGGTTGAGGGGAACGATAACATGATGCATCAGTAACATTATGTCATGAGGAAGGGTCTCCCATATTTCTATTAAGTATATAGGTGACAAACTTCTATAACGACACATATCGGAATCGAGAAACTAAGTCCCTTCAGCTGGGCCTTCACCACTTCAATCCTCCACAAAGGCAAGCTCACAAGTAGTAGGAGTCAATGAGGTTCTCCATCTCAATATAGGAAGACCTTGGGGGATGAACACAAGAAGTTCATACTTTCAAGGACAAAGGGATGGAGACTCAATATGAGGTGAAATATCTCAAGAGTGTCTTTGCTTTCAATATGATGAATCTTTTCAAGGCTTGTATTTGGCTCAATTTATAGCCTCCAAATGGAATTGAAGGGTCGATTCAAAGCATTTCCAATATATGGAAGGTCAAGGATCACGGATCTCATGACATGGCATGGAAACCCGACATATTTTTTATTTTTTGAGCACAAAACATGATGTACGCAGGATGTAATGGAGCAACCTGCGTATACGCGAGTTGTCTAACTGTGGTTCGCGTATATGGACAAAAATATGCATTTTTGGCTTTAGAATGAGAAAAAAGGGGAAATTAAGTTTGTTTAGGGAAATGGAAGGCCATCAAAGCAAGATGCATGGAGTAAGGGAAAAATTTCTATAACAAACTTCGAGCGATTGTGAGTTCCCAAGCTCCTTCCACAAGATACCCAACTCATCTAGCTCTAATCTCCTCGTGAATCAACAACTCTAGAAGGCTCCAAAGGACCTGAACTTAACTCGATTGCAGATTATGTCCATCCAATGGATATGGAGCAAAGTGAGTCGTTGACTTCCATTGAATTTGCTCTGTGCCCGTTGGATGCATGAAATCTGCAATCGAGATAAGGATTTCCCTCCAAAGGTGGTCGTGACCCAACAATAGTGCAACTAGTGACCGGTCGCGGATGAAATGCTATGTAGCTAGCGACCACTCATGCATTGTCAAGTAGTTCAGCAGGCATGACCATTCTCATAACTGACTAAAATCTAGAGCCGAAGAGTGTGTCTAAGTATGTCATCATCAATAAGTCCACCATGAGACTCTATGTTGGAAAATAAGGTTGTAACACATGTCCCTTCCATATTTTGTCTTAGGGAGATGTCAAAGGGCTATGCTTGCCGCCTGTAGCATTCGTATTAGATCCCAAGACATGTACCAACCTACCTCATCCTCCTTAAATGCATGCACAAGCTACCGTATTTCAAAGAACTCCTCTTGAGTGCGAAAGATGGAAGATGGGATCATGAGTTCTTCCTCACCATACTCCACCTTGTCTAGTGCAATGCCCATTCTTTTAGTTCACTAGAAGAATTATGCTCCCCCAAACTGTAGAAACCCTAGAAGCGCATCATCGAACCATAGACCATCATAATTTTTCATCTAATGGATCTCTATGTAGTCAAGCAAACACACAAAAATCTTGTGTACATTGAACATTATTCCATGGCATGGTTATGTTTTTCTCTACATCTAGGGTTTTCTTACTTCATATGGATATGTCTCTCACATCGATTCTCATTCTCATTCACTTTTCAACAGTTTAGAAAAAATCCAAAAATTCTCTATAGAACTTCACGCCTTGAAAGAAGATGGAAAATAATACTTCCAAAGTTATTTGAGAAATCTTGTTAATTTATAAAATGTCAATCATAATCATATGTTTAACAATATCTTTATAAATATTCGAACTTGTAATAATTTTATTCATAAAATATGAATCAATAAAATATGAATCATAAAATGTTTAAAAACCATCGAGGGGCTTCCGAAGTGCAACATATGAGATATCATTTTTGGGATCAACTGCGTAGAGTAAGTCATTAATCTATGATCGATATCGATGAGTATTAGTTGCAACTCACCAATTTCTCATGTTTTTGAATAGTCCACTTAATAATCATTGCATTGGGTGATGCTTACAAGGGTGAGGAAGTGGGATTGAAACTAGAGAAATGAATCACATAGCATCAATCATCACATTTGGGGATTTGCTTAAATAAATAGATTGAAGGGAGCTCTAACTTAATAGTTCATAAGGCACAATACTTGTTAATGTTTTGCAAATGGAGTAGGAAGCTTAAGTGGTAGAGGGTTACCAAACATGGGTGCCCTAGTTAGAACCTTTGTGCCATTTGGTGCCCATACCGAAGTTATTCCATAGGATCGAGATTCACTTATAGTTCCAATATGAATTTGTGTTTGAACCCCATATTCTTACTCACAAACATTTTGATCTATACCTATGGGACTCCCCCCAAGTCTTAGTTAATATCTTTTCCAACTCTCTAAAAAATCCAAAAGATTGTCGAGTGAACTTGTCTCTTTCACACTCGTTAAATGGATTTGGAAGGATGTCTATTTGGTGTAATTTTAACCCTTTTTTGGACCAAGTAGACCAATTACGAATAAGGAACACTCTAGTCAACATTGGATAGAAGAGTTCTCCTGGGTATTATTTTATACTTTTTCGGGCCTAAGGGACTAAATCTATGAAAAATGACATTTTTTGGAGTTAAGTTGTAATTGCATTCGATTATCTTACTTACAGTATTGAGCCTATTGTTGGTTCTCAATTTCTCGTTATAAGCCTCTTACCTCAACAATTTGCATCACCAACCAAGCAAAGCCGTGTTTATATCCTTTGCAGCTTGACACCTTATACCCTAAGAGGAAACATTCCCCTGAGTGTCCATGCCCCCGCATGCACTTACTTGCATTGAGCATAGGTATGTTCCACTGTTTGGAGCTAGTTTCTTACTGAGGACACTCGTTTCCTCTCTTGTATCATAACATTTATTTTCCTATGAAAAAAAAAAGATAGGCGGGAAAATAATATTATCTCATATCGGCAACAGTTGTGTCGCCTTTGAACAGAGCAAAAACTTTTGAGTCGAATTTCTTCCAAAGTTTGGGTTTATTATGACCTTAGGAAGTTCATCTCGTTACTTAGAGTTTACTCCTCCGACTAGTTATTCTTCCAGTCCCTATGGATAATTCATTGATGCCTCCTGCATCACAAAGATTTATTATCAAGTCTGTGCTGCATGAGTTATCCATATGTATCATGCTCTTGTTCTAAGGATGTCTATAAGCCCGTGTCAACCATTTCTCATAACTCTTGACTTTGCATGTCGGCCATATCCTAAGTGTGTCTCAGAGTCACATGAAGTTGTAGTCCTATCGTGCACCCTAGTCCTACCTTCATTATGGGTAGGTAACCTTGAACCCAGTAGTCGACATCTCCTCATTGGTCGTTGACTGGGGGTTTCCCTTGTGTTCTACAAAAAGAAATCTATTCACACATTGGGATTCATGCAGTGTCTTGGATGCCATTACCCTTATTGGTGGTTTCCTCACCTTTTTCAGTAATCTTCCTTATTGGATGCTATTCATAGGGTCTTTTTCATGCACTACTTGCATCTGGTGCATGTGAAAGACACACAGGGTCGTTCGTTTGTGAACATCCTATTAGTCTGAGCTCCTCCTAATCATCAAGCTATTGCTTTGTACTTCGTGTTGACTGATGAGAGATTCCCTAATGCTCTCCTTTCAGGGAGTCTCCTTCCATCGAATTCATCTCATCTATTCTGGAAATTAGGCCTAGAGTCCTATGAGTACCTAGAGGCTTGAAGTAATTAGTGGTAGGTTCTCTCGCCATCGATAGTTGGGAGTACATCAATGTCTCCTGATCGATGGATTCTTCAAGTGTTTGACCTCAACACCCTTATTCACACTTGTAAGAATGTACTCGGTGCCTTGATACCTAATTTCATTATCGGTAGGTTGTCTTGCGTTTGTTAATAGTATACCTTAATGACCAGTAATCAAACAAAGTCTCATTGTGTTTGACCTCAACTCCTATATTCACATGATGTAAACTTGCACCTTCGGCAGATAGTGTATAAGACCTCCAACTTACAATAGCAACATTCCTATTCTTTTGTTGTCTTTCATTGGACCAGTACCTATAATACTTCAGTGATCATGGGAGATCAGATTGTACTCCATTGTATACATATATCTTTAGATTGATTTTGAGACTGGTTTCCACCGGGCCTTGTTCGTGACGATGACAGCCTATGGCATGTGTCTACTTTGTATTTCCTATACATGTCCATGAACAACTATTTGGTATATTTCCACATGGATCTGTAGTGTAATTCATATTGACAACCATGTGTACAAAGTCATTATGGATTTTAATATTCTCATGAGAAAATAACACTTCTAGCTGACTCTCCATTACTCCACTTCTAGGAATTATAATGTATTTCGGCTATCGTAGATACTCCTCTGACCTCACACATTAGGGGGCATCTGCTATAGCGATTTTTTCCTCACCCCATGCAAATTGCCTGGATGTCCTTTCCATTTCCCTATGAAGACTTAAAGTCCCCTTTTGTACCTTCCAAATCCAAAAAATCATATGTTTCCACATATACACGCTCTACCAGTTAGAAAGAAAGTGTATACACAGGTTTCTCCACTACAACCCGCATACATTGGGTTTTGTGCTCAAAATTAAAAATTATGTTGGGTTTCCATGTCATGTCATGAGATCCATGATCCTTGACCTTCCATACACTATAAACGCTCTGACTCGGCCCTTCAGTTCCATTTGAAGGCTATAAATTGAGCCATATCCAAGCCTTGGAGGGGATAATTCAACTTTTGAGAGAAAATATACTCTGGAAAAATTTCACTTCATATTGAGTCTGCATCCCTTTATCCTTGAAAGTTTGAACTCATTGTTCAACCCCCAAGCTCTTCCTTTTTTGTGATGGAGAACCTTATTGTCTCATTTATATGAGATTTCCTTTGGTGGAGGATTGAAGTGGTGGAGGCCTAGCTGGAGGGACTTAGTTTCTTGGTTCCGATGTGTGTCGGTACAAAAGTTTGTCACATATGTACTTCTGTTGATTATTTTAATAGAAATAATCTTTTATCATCCAATTGATATCTTGCAAATATTTGAATTATTCTTCCATGGGCGTATTTGTCAAGTATGTTAATGGATTATGTTAATTTATATCCTAACATTATAGATTATCACCATATGCTTGCGTATATTGGTTGTTGAGGACAAGTTGTAGGTATAAAGCTTTGAGTTTCATGCTCAATGGTGGTCTTGATCGAATGTCTGGACAAGGTAGGATCTTAGACTTGTCTTGTTAGCATTTATTTTATATATCATACTTGGGATTAGAGTTGATTTCTACGTGTCATTCCGTCTGTTGTGGTTTACCCCATACCATAGAGATATTTTCCTCGTAACAAACATTCTATTATGAAGAATGAATAAATTAAGCACTATATCCCATAACTAATTCCGAAGGGCCACATCAGACCAAGCTCCCCACCTTGTGGGAAACCAATTGTTCTGGTAGAGAAGAAGGAAGAGAGATGATGACTTTGTGTTGATTATAGAGCCATGGAAAATATCATAGTAAGGAACCAGTACCCAATCCATTGAATTGATGATCTTCCCAATCAACTCAAGGAAACCACATTTTTCAGTAAGATTGATCTGAATTCGGGCTAACACTAGGTTTAAATTAAGAAAATTAATGTATGGAAGATATCCTTCAAGTCTAAAGAAGGTCTCTTCAAGTGGTTGGTCATTCCTTTCAATTTGACTAATGCCCCGACCACATTCATGTGGATGATGGATGATATATTGCAGCCATTCAAAAACTCCTTTATGTTCATATATCTGGGTAACTTCCTCATCTTTAGAAAAATTTGGGAGGAACATTTGAAGCACATTCAAGAGGTATTGGGAACCTTTTGATAGAAAAAGTTATATCCCAATTTGGAGAAGTGTTCCTTTGGCATGCAGAGAATACAATGTTTTGGATACATCATGGATGAGAAGGGTGTACATGTGGATCCATCCAAGATCCAAGCCATCTGTGATTGGTTGGCCCCGAAGACATTGGCTGAGCTCTACAGGTTCTTGGGCCTCACAAAATTATACCACGAGTTTGTGTTGGAGTTCTCTCATATCGCTTGGGCCCTAAGCCAGCTGACCAAGGGTGGAGAGAAGGCCAATTTTGTTTTGGCCGTGTCCCAATAGAAAGAATTCAAGGATTTGAATTTCCTCCTCTACTTGGCACTAGTCCTTATTCTTCTAGACCTGGAACAACCATTTGAGATTCAGAAAAATTCTTCAAATTATGCTATCAGTGAAATCCTCACTCGGCATGGGAATTTGGTGGCCTGTCACAGTGAAACACTATTTGATTTTATTTGCAAATACCCCACCTACAAAAAATACATGTACTCCATTGTCCAGGCATGCTGACAGTGGAAGCATTAAATTTTGGGGAAGGAAACCATCATCCAAACTGATAACAGACCTTTGCAATTCATGCAGACACAAGAAATAATACATAATGACCACCATCAAAATTCGTTGGAATATTTGCAACAATTCCGCTTGAGAATCAAGTACAAGAAGGGAAGCACCAACCATGTCATAGATTTCCTCAATCGACCCCCGATTATGGCACTAACCACAATTATTAATTCCTATGGGCATGAGATGTTTGGGTGGCCATAATTATAAATAACAACTCTGACTTTGCTAGACCTGTCAATCATTGAGCACAGGAAAACTAGTTCCAGACTTTCATCTCCAAGATGGAATGCTATGCCATTTGATCCATATTTGTGTTCCTTCAAGATAACATGCAAAGCTGATTTGGGAAGTTCATTATAGTCGGGTGGAAGGACACTTTGGTGTGCACAAAATAGCGACAGTACTACAAAATCATTTCTATTGGCCAAAAATTCAACAAGATGTATGCAAGTACATTAGATCTTTCACTGCCTTGGCCATTGCCAAACCCACCATCAAGAAATAGGGGCTATATAATCCTCTTCCTTCAACCAAGCATGAGAATGATTGTTTCTTTGTGGTCGTTGATCAATTCTCTAAGATGGCAGTTTTGGCACCTTGCAAGAAGAGCATCATAGATGAGGCCACTGCTAAGATTTTCTTTGAACGTGTTTGGGTTCATTTTAGGCTCCCAAGAACCATTATTTTTGATCGAGATAGTAGGTTCCTTATCACTTTTTGGTCCAACCTATGGTCCATGATGGACACCAAGCTGACCAAATCGATTTCCTTCCACCCACAAACTGATGGACAAACATAGGTATTCAACAAAATTATTGTCCATATCCCAAGGATGTACAATTCCAAGAATCCATGCATATGGGATGAAAGTATTCCTTATGTTCAACATAGCTACAACAGATCCCTCCACAACTCTATTATCCATGACCCTTTTCAAGTGTTCTTGGTGTTCCATCCATTGCCCCCCATTGACATAGCTCTCCCCATTGCAGTTTAACAGAAAGAGTGCTCCCATGCTCGGACCGAGGTTGATTGAGAAACCAATTTTGTTGAGCGAATGTAGCACATCCAAAAAAAATTTCATGATATTTTGCAGAAATCCAACACCAAGTACAAGCAACGCCACGATAAGCATCGGGTACCACACAAGTTTCAGGTGGGAGATAAGTTATGGTTTCATTTTCAGAAAGAGAACCTCATAAGGCCCCATTAGAAGCTCTTCCCACTCTGATATGGGCATTATACCATCACAAAGGATGTGGGTGAGAATGATTTTGAATTAAGTACTCCCCCTTTCCTTGGATTGCACCTAGTATTTAATGTGGAACTGCTTCGACCATATTTTCCACCTCTCTTGGAAACTTCAGATGAGGCCTAGCACTTGGCCCCTAAAAAAATAAATATTGACTACATTAAATAGGTGATCGTTGATTGGATCATGGATACCAAGACGAAGGGAACTTGTCAGTCGAACATCCAACTCTATTGGGTCATCAAAGTAGGGCAACTTCTTCACTAGGGAAAATGACTCACCAAGAGTCAAATTCAGCATAAGTTTCCCCATCTGATGGAGGAACTTAACGCAATAGGGATCATTGCTTCCTAATGGGGGAGGACTGCTCCAGGTGGATACTAGTGGCAACCCACCTTTTCCACTAATTCATAATGGTTCCACATCTTGGAAGTTTTCTACGATTTTTCAGATCCTGAACATTTGAGGTCGTTTTGATGCCCTAAACGACATTTTCTTGGCATGGTAGCACCTAACATGTAGCCGATGGTAGATACTAGGCGGAAGGAAATATGTACTCCTTGGATAGACCTTTTCATCCAAGTATCGAGTGCCCCAACAAATATCGTATGCAAAAGTTGCTCCCTCGGGAATTTGACGTATCAACTAACCACATCAGGGTCTACAAACCTTTGGCATTTCATCTTCTAGGGTTATGGTTTTGGATGTTTAGAGTTTTCTCATTGATTCTTTATGTTAAAATGCCTTTTCGGCCTCTTTGTAATCAACTTCATGTCAATGAGTGTAGTCATCACATCTCTCTCTTCAGAGATAAGCTACCACCATTCTAGCTAGCTTGTGTGCTTTGCATTTTATAGTCTTTTGTATTCCAGACTGTCATTAATAGAATATGAGTTTAAATGTATTAATGTGTTTCCTGCAATATCTCTATGTGTTTCCTTGTTGTATCTCTTGCTTCATGTCATTCTCAATATAATCTAGATCACCTCAAGGGATAAGAACTTTCCAATATAGTTACCAATGAAATCAACACCTCCTCACACTAGTACTCAAATGGTATGTTAGCATAGTTAGACACTTAGGAGTTAGTTAATATGTAATTGGTCTAATGTGTTGATAGGTAAAAGTGTGTTTCTTAGTGTGTTTCTTTAGTATGCATTAATATTCATTTCTAGTTAGGAAATCTGATGGTCACGATATGTTCCCGACATAGAGTGATCCAATGGTTCATATTCTCCTTGATCTTAATAGCCATTAATCTATGGATTAACACTCGATTGGTCCATGATCTCTATTTAAAGATCATGGAGGTTCATTTTCTGATGGTCAATTGTGAGAAACTCTCTTGTAAAATCTCTTTGTAATCTTGTTCTTTTGCATTAATAAACTGCTCCAAGTGGCCACATTAGCTAGGGCCATGGATGTTTCCCCATATGGATTTTACCACGTCAAAACATTGGTGTGTTGATATTTTATCTGGTTGTGTGAGTGGTTATTGAGTGTGTTTGTCCTCTATTGGAATACTTGTGTTGTCGAACATGGTATTAGAGCCTGTTTGAAGACCCGCTCCTGTTGTAGATCAAGATCATGAAGCCCAGTTGCCTCATCTCTTTTTTTCTTCCATTTCCGTACATTCTTGGGATGATAGGACTATTTCATTGCATCTGGAGCGCTCGTTTCAGTCATGAATGATTTTTGTTTCACTCGAAAAGGTTTTTGTTTTCCCAAGAGATAGCCATTTCAACTAGATCCGAAGGTATAAAGCTTGAATATGCCCTTTTTAAATTTTTACCGAGTGTTATGTCAGTTTTATTTTGGTTTTATATTGTTTGTTTCCGGGTTGCTACTCTTTTAGATCTGCATATTCTCTTTTCCCCACGCCCTGTGCGATTTCGACATATCATAAACAGATAGGAAAAGCTTCATTTTCCAGGTAAGCTAACCAAGATCTAGCCCTTGTTGTCATTGAGAAGAAAAAAAATTTCCTTGTTTGAAAACAGTTTTTTATTTGCACGCTCTCCAAGGCCATCAACAACAACAATCCTCTTTCGAAACAATACAATATGTTTTTCTATCCCACTTGGTTAAAGGTCGCCTTATTAAGTAAGAGGTATTGAGTTCAAGTCTCTATTTTTGTTAACAACAACACCCCCAATCATGACCGCTTAAAAATTACTTCGACTTTGAAGTTTAAAGTTTTTGTATTTTTTATTAAATAAAAAAATTAATGTTATTATTAATCCCTTCCATGATGGAAATATAGGAATCCGCTCCATGATAGAAACATAGGAATCCACTCATGGTTAAACATAAACATAAGTGACTTTTTATTAATTTTATACAAGTTATATAGTTTTAAATAATGTTTTGAAAAACATTATTAATTTTGTTTTTTATAAAATAATATATTTTTTAATATTTTCTATTTTTTATTAACTAACAACATTAATGTTATTATTAATCTCCTTATGGAAATATAGGAATCGGCTCATGGTTAAACATAAGTGACTTTTTATTAATTTTATACAAGTTATATAGTTTTACATAATTTAATTTTTTTTTTTTATTAATTTTGTTTTTTATAAAATAATAATTTATTTTAAAAATTAAATTTTTTATTTATTTTTATTGATTATAAAATATGATTTGAAAAATAAGTATTACAATTAATATTAAAAAAAATATTTTAAACAAATTAAATTTAAAAGTTTCTATAAAGTTTTGTAATTATATTTAAAAGTTTCTATAAAATTTTCAAAAGTTTCATGATATTATGTATTAAATTCAATATTTTGTAAAATAAAATTTGTTTATTGATATTTAATATTTGTTGATTCTATTTTTTTGGCTAAAAACTATGAAGTGACAATTTATGCTTGTTTGGATGTAAAATTGTGAGATAAAAAAATAAAAAATAAAAATAATTAAATTCTATTTTTATTTTTTAATATTTTAACTATAGCCATATGTCCTAAGCAATGTATAGTTGTCATGTTATGAGATTTTCTGCCCTGAGGAGATCTCTTTTGATGTCCTTAGCAATGGACAATTTTCATGCTCTAGATCCTCCCGCAATCTCCGCCTAAGCAGATTTTAGATCGTTTTGTGTTTAATGTGAGTTGACGAAAGCAATAACCAAGTAGTTGCAAGTAAATGTAGTCTATCACCCATTATCAATTTAGTATTCATATATCCCTAATATCGATGACAATTATGACTTTTTCATATCCCAAATATCGATAAAAATTCTAAGTTAATTTCCAAGTCGATTCCCTAAATAAATAAAATGATACAACTTCTCTAATCTTAGATAAGCCTATTTTCTTTCCAATGTTCATTAGTTTCCATAAGTAAAATACCCAACTCTAATCTTAGATAAGCCTATTTTCTTTCCAATGTTCGTACGTAGTTTCCATAAGTAAAATACCCAAACTTAAATGTAAATCATAAAAAGTAAAAATAAAATTTAGTTTCCTACCTTATATTTCTCTTGAAACAAAAAACATTAGCTTACTTTTTCACAACTATATTTAGAAGAATGGTTGAAATTGTGAACATTGCACTTTTTGAGTTAGAAATATATAAGAACTATTGAAATTGTAACTTGATTTTTACAAAATTGCAATTTCACCACTACATTACTAAATTGCAATTTCACCCATAACTACATTCTTAGATTATGTTCTGAGTGTCATAAATGTTCTGTGTGGAATGAGGATTTTCTTGGCGATGCATATCTTAACAGTGAATTGAATTCATCGCCAAACTCCCATATCTCTATATGTAATGGTGCAACACATATACACGTCGATGAAAGTGTAGGGTTCATTGTCAATCTAGGCCAACCCACCACAGGTTTTCTCTAGGGGCTTGGGCAGTGAAAATAAAAGAAGATCCTTGAACCATAAATGGCTTAAGTTTCCAGAATCTGGAAAAATTAGTGTAGTCTTACCCTAGGGATTCTACTCCCCACTCTTATCTTGTTTGAATTTGATCAACCTGCATATGCTTCCAATCTATAGAAACTAGGTTATGAACTTTGTCACAATGTTGACAACAATAGCAACACTTGAAAAATGTAGACATATTTCCAAATGTGGCTACCTACACTAAATCAAAACAACATGCATTTTCCTTTAAATAAATATCATTACTATATATTAGCTTCATCTCAACAATCACAACACTTAAAAAATGTAGACATATTTCCAAATGTGGCTACCTACACTAAATCACAACAACATGCATTTCCTTTTAAATAAATCTCAGTACTAGATATCTAAATCCATCTCAAGCCTATCGGTACTAGATATCTGTTAGCGATGTTTCTTGTAAAGGGGTTAGAATGTAAAAGAATGGGTTAAAACCCACTTCTCCTAGGTTTTGAATGTAAATGTGCCCGTGGTAAGCAGTGAACGGATCTGGACGGCATGCATCCGCGCGCCCAAATCAACGACACACATGCAATTTCAGACCCCCCTTGCCTTTCTACCTTTAAGCGCGGGGGGGGGTCCGGAATCGCAGGTGCAACTCTCCGACGGTCCATATTAGCGTGCCCGGATCAACGACGATGAAGACCATTCTAGACCCCCCTTTCCTTTCTACCTTTAGGCGGAGGGGGGGGGGTCCGGAATCAAGCAAGCAGCTTTCGACGGTTGAGATTACAACGCCTGGATCAACGGCGCTCGAACAACCCCATCCTTCTCAACCGCTCTGATTTTAACTAGAGTGGGCCCTTCTCTCATCATGTCATCCTCCTTTCCACCTTTCTCCTGCTGCTGCTTGTCATCCATCCACCTCCCCTCTTTGGTCCACATGGTCCTCCCCCCTTCTCATCATCCACTTGCCGCTTTCCATGTGTCCCGCTCTTTTCCATGTCATCCCCTCACCAAAAGGCGAGTTCATTATCTCTCGTCTTCCCTCCTTCCTCCTGAGGTCTTTCGCCATGAACCATCCTCTGTCACCCTTCGCACACCTTGCCACTCCTTCCACGCCCTCACAGTTTTGGCCCCATCACTCCATTCCCATGCCCCACCCTCCGTGTTGGCCTCCACGCATATCCTTTGAGCCAGTCGATTATTCCAAGTGGCGGCGGGTGAGGTCCTCCATGTCCTGAAGGTGCCGAGTTGGCCAGGCTATCCTCGATCTCGGTGAAGCAGTTATTGAAGCGGTTGGTGGTGGTTAGATATCACCTCCGCCATAATGGGAAAGCACGACCATGAATTAAAGGCACGTCGATTCGCCGTTGGAACTGTCAAAGAACTAGATTGCATCTGACTTAAGTTGCACGACCCTTCAGAGGTTGACTGTCATAAGCCATGCAGACGCAAAGCTTTCAATGCATTGTCTTGGTTACGCTGCTGATTGATTTCTCTGAGTATATGTAGGTGTTTTCGCCATTTTTGTATCTATCGATGGTAGAGCTAAGCTCCCGACTGTAAAGTTTTCGTGACCATTCTGGTTTCCTGGTTATGTAGCTATGTTTGAGATTTCTTGGTTTATGACAAACAATTTCCCTTTTTCATCCCTGTTTTCGTCTTATGCTGGAGAGTTCATGATCGAATGCTTCGTATGAATTAACACAGTTATGTTATGGTAAATGATTTATTATGGCATTGCTATTTCTCTGGTTCCCCGCATTTGGAAGTAAGAAGATCTTGTTTTCAGATGCCTGCTCTCATTGTCTGTTAGAAGCTTGATGCTTATAACAGGCCTTTTCACTTTTCTTATGAAGTCTTCCCCTTACTCACCCTTATTTACAACTTATTGTTTGAAGTTTATCAAGACCTCACTCATTCGTGCATGCCCGACCCAGCTTCTGAGCTGAGACGATACTATTCTGAGTTTGCTTCCATTTGATCACCTCTTATAAAACCAATCGTGACATTAAATTGATGGGCATCGGGATCTGCTCCTGCAAGAAATCCAGGAGTGACTTTCGGCTCCAACATTTCTGGCGCCGTTGCCGGGGACGATGTTGAATATTTTCCCCGGATTTGAACGACAAAGATCAACTGATTCTAAAGGTGCATTAGATATCAGAACTTGAAGATTGCTACTGTGCACCTGGCGACTCCATTGTGACGAATTCGCTGGGGAGAACCTCCTCTATCAACTGTGGCTTCGAGAGGCAGACATACGCGGTCTCATCCACACCTGCCTCTAGTGACACCTGAAGCTGACTCAGAAGCAGCGTGCAGAAAGGGAAAGAGCTCTGTAAAAGAAGTTTCCATCGCCGAAACAGGTATTTCCCCACCTCCTTCTGTAAAGACTCCACTTTCTTCCTCTCAGCTTCCTAGTCACCCTCCCTCTGAGGTTTCTCGTTTTCTGAATTTCGGGAGTGTTCCTGCTGAGTTTTCTCCTCCTGGTCTAGTGTCAGAGGGAGAGATCCTTGTCACTCCCCTTTCCCTGGAAGATGTTCCTTCACACCAACATTTCTCAGAAGGTTTCACTACCCCTCTGTTTATTACTATTGTTGCACAGAGAGAAGAAGCTGCGCATTCTGGCCCATTAGACTTCTCTCTGTTTTCCCCCTCGTCTCCTGTGAGAACCTTTTTCCCGACATTTCCCGGTCACACTCCCTCTCCTCCTAGCTCTCCTCCACCTAATATCCCTATGGCTGGTGCTAATCCCCCTCCAACCAGAATGGATGCCATAGTCGCTGCTAGATATGCTCCTTTAATCCTACCTCATCCTATGAATCCTCTCCCTGCTGGAGACTACTTGAAGTGCATGCCCAAGTTCACCGGGGAAGGAGACATAACTGCAGAAGAGCACCTGGCTACTTTATACAGTTGTGCAGACAATTTGAACATTGAAAATGAAGATGTCTGGATGAGAGTCTTTGTTCAGAGCTTGGATGGTGAAGTTAGAAAATGGTTTAGGGGACTGGCCCCTAGATCTATCGCTGGAATCGAAGCTATGGATACTGTTTTCCCGAGGAAGTGGGGAGATAGAAAAGATTACATATATTACATGACTGAGTTTGGATCTCTGAAGAAGCAGGAAGGAGAGTCGGTCTCTGACTTCTCCAAAAGATTCAATAAGATGTATAACAAGATTCCTGTAGAGGTAAAGCCCTCTGAAGCATCTGCTCAGATTTCCTATGCTAGTGCATTTGACCCTGATTTCTGCCTTTTATTAAGAGAAAGAAGAGCCACCTCTTTAGCTCAGATGCAAGATGCAGCTATAGAAGTGGAATCCAACATACTAGCAGCTGACAGACTGAGGAACTAGCCCGACGCAGATAGAAGAAAGGGAAAATCAGAAGCCTCAACTTCCGGACCATCACTGCCCCACCCTCAAGCGAATGAGCTGACTTAGGTGGTGAACTTTCTGAAAGAGGAGATGGAGAGATTAAATGTGGAAAGGAAACAAATTAACAAGGGACCTCAAACCACCGAGAACAGAGGAGGTTTCAGAAGGCCCAATAATTTCGCTCCGCCGACTATGCACAGAGAGAAGGAGAGAGACAGAGACGACCAAAGAATTCAGGCTCCCTTCCAGAACAATTTTGTGGCTGACGAACAAGAAAGAGAAGCAGACGAGCCTGAACCTAAAATCCACTCTGTAGAAGTCACTCCTCCTTTCCCTCATCTGACTCAATCAGCATACGAGGAGTCTCTCATAAACAACCAGCTAAATGAATTGAGCAAGGGAGACAAAGCTAGTGGTGGTCGAGGCAAGTATAACCTGAGATCCGACAAAAGGGAAGCATCATATGATGTTCCGGAGCCGTCTACTAGAGCAGAGAAGCCTGCTAATGAGGTAGCAGACAGTCACAGAGGTAAGCAGACCCAACTTTTTTCTCCCATTGTCCAAAATCATGTTCCTGAAATTAGATAAATTCCAAAGCCTACATCTTCTTTCAATTTCGAACATGAGATTCAAAAGATCAGAATTCCTGTGCCACTCACTGAGTTAATTAAACATGGGGAATTAAAAAAACGCTTCTCTGAGTTGTTGAAGTCCGAAGCCTCATACCCTCTCATAGACTCCATAAACCTCCAAGATGAAAGGCCTACAGTTGTCCTAGGTCCCATGGTAGAAGACATAGATGATTCATCCCCTCCCTTCTACACATCCCTGAATATACATGACAAAGTGCTGCATAATTGCCTTATGGATTCAAGGGCCTCCCACAACCTCATGCCCAAAACTGTTATGAAAGAGTTGGGACTAGAAGTCACCCGAGCCTATCATGACCTCTATTCTTTTGACTCTAGGAGGGTGCAATGTTTGGGAGTCATCAAGGACCTGGTAGTCTCTTTGTTTCAGCTACCCATGAAGAGTATGGTCATGGATATTGTGGTGGATGACGTTCCCCCCAAGTTTGGCATGCTGTTGTCAAGGTCTTGGATCAAAATACTTGGAGGGATATTACAAATGGACCTCACATATGCCACCATTCCAGTATTTGGAGGGGAACATAGGAGACTGTACAGAGAATCCCAACTGGCCTACATAATCAGTTATGAAGCCAACCCTACCAATCATCCTATCTATGCTTTGGACACTGATTTAGGCTCCAGTTTACTACAGCTTACCCACACCCCTAAGGCTCCTTTACAGATCAGAAAGCAACCCATTCTTAATAAGGAGACACCCCCTCCAACCACCTCTGTTTGGAAGATGTTCTTTGATGGAGCTTCCTCCAGTATGGGTGCAGGTGTCGGGGTGGTATTCATATCCCCCTCCCAAGAGACCATATCTCTGTCTTACAAGCTGGAATTTGAAATCACCAACAATGTGGCAGAATATGAAGCCCTGGTTCTGGGATTAAGAGATGCAAAGGAGATGGGAATAAGGGAGATGGCTGTGTTTGGAGATGCAAAACTGATTGTCCAGCAGGTCAAAAGCGTTTATCAGGCCAAGCATCCTCGAATCAAGAATTACAGGAACGAGGTATGGGATCTGATCGATAGCTTCTTCTTGGATTTCAACATCTCTTTCATTCCAAGGGAAGAAAATGCTCTAGCCGATTTCCTAGCTTTCTCAGCTATTCTGCTCGAAGTTCCTGCGCTTCCCACTACCGGGTCTGATGTAGAAATAAGATACAAACCCTCTGTACTAGACAATGTCAAACATTGGAAGGTATTTGAAGATGACCTGGAGATTGAGAAATTCCTCCAATCCATTGATGACTTTTCTGCGTCACACATAGATGAAGATCCTGACATGGAAGGTGACTACCACCCTGAGGAGTTTTTGAATGAAATGGCTAACCACCAGATTATTCAACTACCGAGCAATCACATACCAAGAGGTATGATCCCATTAGAAAGATTGTTCGATAGAAATGATGTGGCAGTAAGGGGAAGAATCTCAGGTGATGATGCTGATACAACTGAGTGCAACATAGGCACACCTGAGCAGCCTAAATTGGTCAGGCTGTCAAGAAGTTTGACTGAGGAGTAGAGGGCCGGATATACTAAGTTTTTGAGAGAGTTTGCTGATGTGTTTGCATGGACCTATGAAGATCTCAAGACGTATGACACATCATTCATTGAGCACAAGATCCCACTGAAAGAAGAGGCCAAGCCATTTAAGCAGAAGCTGAGACAGATAAATCCCATGCTATTACCTGTCATGGAGAGGGAAGTGAAAAAGCTGCTGGATGCCCAGATCATTGTCCCCTTGAGATATTCTGACTGGGTGGCCAATTTGGTCCCAGTAAGAAAGAAAAGTGGCGAAATCAGACTCTGTGTTGATTTCATAAACCTGAACAGAAGCTCAAGGAAAGATAATTACCCCCTACCCAACATGGAGCACATATTACAGAAGGTCACCGGTGCTTCCAGAATATCCATGATTGACGGTTTCTCTTGCTACAATAAGATATCAGTCATGCCTGAGGACAGGGAAAAAACAACCTTCACCACCCCTTGGGGCACATTCATGTATGCCAAAATGCCTTTCGGGCTGATGAATGCAGAAGCAACATTTCAGCGAGCCATCGACATAGCCTTCATCGGAGAAAAAGATAAGTTCATGGTGATTTATCTGGACGACATCACAGTCTTCTCCAAGACTGATAAAGAACACTGCTGCCACTTAAAAAGAGTTTTCCTGAAGTGTCGGAGAGATGCCCTATCTTTAAACCCCAAAAAATCAATGTTTGTTATGCAGGAGGGAAAACTATTAGGCCATATAGTATCAACAGAAGGGGTGAGAATTGATCCTGATAGGGTAGACGCAATTCAGGCCCTGTCACTTCCCAGATCTAAGAAAGAGGTTCAGGCATTTTTGGGGAGGATTAATTTCCTGAGGCGGTTCGTTTCAAATTTTGCTTAGTTGGTGAAACATATTAAGGCCATGCTCATGAAGGGCCATGAAATAAAATGGACTTCTAAACCTAGAGAGTCTTTTGTCCAAATAAAGAAGGCGTTGACTGAGGCACCTGTGCTAATCAATCCCGATTATTCCAAAGTGTTATAACCCTAAATTGCACCATCCATGCTTACTTGGCATCAGGCCAACTCATTGCCCTGCATTGCCAAAGACATGCTGAATAAAACCTTGAAAAAACACTTAAAGTAAGCAACCCGCGCCCTAACCTATCACTGGGTGCGTTGGAACGCTTGCTGTCCTTCTACTGCACGCGTTGGACCACGGGATAGCTCACTACATCCCGCAGTTACCTAACAAAGCAAAAAATCAGGAAAGTTTCCGCCGGGACGAAAAGCTTTGGGTCAGTTAACTGGAACTCCTAGCCATGCATGGCCGAGAGTTCATCTAAAACCCTAGCTCCTTCTAGCCTATAAAAGAAGGGGTAGGGGTACTATTCAAAGGAGGAAAAATCATAGCAAATAAACTCTGCCCAATTGCCGAATCCGTTTTGTCCCAACCCTTTATCCTTTCCTCAAGCTTTAGGAGAATTCAAGAAAAGCAGTTGAAGGACAAAGAAGAGGAGGAGCCCAGGATCAGGATTGAGGAACGGTGGCCGGTCTCTATAATCATTGTAAGCTGGTTCATATTGAGATTAATAAAAAGATACTTTTCCCATCCCAAATACATGAGTCTTATATGTTTTATGTGATTTGTGTTTAATCTCTAACCCTTTTGTTTAGTAGAACAATAGCATGCATGCATAGTTTTGTCTTGATTGCAGGATCGCTTTTTGGAAGGAGCAGCAGAAGCAAGGAGACAAAGCTCAACGGAGGATCTACACCAACCGTCGATAAAAAGGTTAGTTGGTTCTTCCCTTGTTTGCTTGTGAAAAAGGGTTTTAGGTTGGGGTAGAAGGTTAAAAGTAGTTTATGAAGGGTCATGATCTGCATACAAGTTCAAAGCCCTAGCTTGTTAGTCCGTAGGGTAGAATACCCCACAACAGAATTGGCGACTCCACTGGGGACATTTTTCTCTTAGGGTTTCCGGATTTCATTAGAGGTTCTTGGGTAGTTCAAAGAAGTTTAGTCTTTGTTTCTTTGTTTATTTTGTTGTCTGTTAGGTCAATACTAGCAGGGAACCTGGTTATCAATACCATTTTTCCTTAACTGACGCTTGACATTTATTCTCAGGACACACAGAGGTACCAGCGGCCTGCAGAAGCCCTGCCCGCGGGTAACCCACGCCCTAACCTTCTACAGCCCGCATTT
>ML780755.1:138442-177622 GCA_009831015.1 Picea engelmannii
GACCATTCCAGACCCCCCCTACCTTTCTACCTTTAAGCGGAGGGGGGGGGGTCCGGAATCAAGCAAGCAGCTTTCGACGGCTGAGATTACAACACCCGGATCAACGACACTCGGACAACCCCATCCTTCTCAGCTGCTCTAATTTTAACTGGCGTGGGCCCTTCTCTCATCATGTCATCCTCCTTTCCACCTTTCTCCTGCTGTCGTGTGTCATCCAACCACCTCCCCTCTTTGGTCCACATGGTCCTCCCCCCTTCTCATCATCCACTTGCCGCTTGCCATGTGTCCCGCTCTTTTACACGTCAGCCCCTGACCAAAAGGCGAGTTCGTTATCTCTCGTCTTCCCTCCTTCCTCCTGAGGTCTTTCGCCATGAACCATCCTCTGTCACCCTTCGCACACCTCGCCACTCCTTCCATGCCCTCACAGTTTCGGCCCCATCACTCCATTCCCATGCCCCACCCTCCGTGTTGGCCTCCACGCATATCCTTTGAGCCAGTCGGTTATTCCAGGTGGCGAAGGGTGAGGTCCTCCACGTCCTGAAGGTGCCGAGTTGGCCGGGCTATCCTCGATCTCAGTGAAGTAGTTATTGAAGCGATTGGTGGTGGTTAGATATCACCTCCGCCATAATGGGAAAGCACGGCCATGAATTAAAGGTATGTCGATTCGCCGTTGGAACTGTCAAAGAACTAGATTGCGTCTGACTTAAGTTGCACTACCCTTCAGAGGTTGACTGTCAGAAGCCATGCAGACGCAAAGCTTTCAATGCATTGTCTTGGTTCCGCTGCTGATTGATTTCTCTGAGTATATGTAGGCGTTTTCACCATTTTTGTATCTATCGATGGTAGAGCTAAGCTCCCGACTGTAAAGTTTTCGTGACCATTCTGGTTTCCTGGTTATGTAGCTATGTTTGAGATTTCTTGGTTTATGACAAACAGTTTCCCTTTTTCATCTTTGTTTTCGTCTTATGCTGGAGAGTTCATGATCGAATGCTTCGTATGAATTAACACAGTTATGTTATGGTAAATGATTTATTATGGCATTGCTGTTTCTCTGGTTCCCCGCATTTGGAAGTAAGAAGATCTTGTTTTTAGATGCCTGCTCTCATTGTCTGTTAGAAGCTTGATGCTTATATAAGGCCTTTGCACTTTTCTTATGAATTCTTCCCCTTACTCACCCTTATTTACAACTTACTGTTTGAAGTTTATCAAGACCTCACTCATTCGTGCATGCCCAACCCAGCTTCTGAGATGAGACGATACTGTTTTGAGTTTGCTTCCATTTGATCACCTCTTATAAAACCAATCGTGACATTAAACTGATGGGCGTCGGGCTTTGCTACTGCAAGCAATCCAGGAGTGACTTCCAACTCCAACAATATCCCAGCATGGTCTTCCACATTTCAAGACTTCATAATAATATAGATGCTAAAATATCAAACACAAAGACATTAGAGAGAAAAATAGTATAGGGAGGTCTAGAGATGAGGTCCACCGATCGAACATCTTAGGAATGCCATGCTTGAATGCTATAGTTGGGGAACTACGTTAGTGAATGGGTTTTGGGTTTAAGAGACAGAAACGACGAACCTGAAGGGCTGGCGGTAATTGAGGCTAGTCATGGATTTGAAGCTTCTGCAAGCCTAAGATATCTGTAGCTTGGCCAAACCCGATTTTGTGTTGGAAGCTATGATCTTCAGAGAAAAAGAAATCCAAACTAAAATCTCTTAGAATGGATTGTTCCTCTCCATGGATGGAGCTTGCATGGTATAAGCATCATGGCATTGCTCATATAAGGAATCATTAGTGGAAATTGAAGGTAGCGCCAAATGGTGACATCACTCTCTCAATGGTATTCATAAGCCGCATAGAACAAGCCTGCATGGTGCTACAATCGTGGCATTTCCAAAGAAGGGATCATTCGTGGCTATTGGAGGCAGCCCCAGATGGTGCCCTCTTTCTCTCAATTATATTCATAAGCCATGTAACCTTAGTTGAAATATTATTTTTCAGTTTAACTTTTTTAATTCGTTGAATCAAGAGAATAAACAACTTATTTAATTAAAAAACAAATCTCCCAAAAAATTAAAATTGCCTGATAAAACTAGCTTGTCGCCTTCACCCGACATGCAGATCCTTCATTTTGAACATCTCTTCATGTTGAACATATCTAGTTAATCTAATTAGCTGCCAGGCAGAGTTTGCGAAACATGGTAATGCAAAGATTTCATGTTTTTTTTTTCTAAATTTTTATTCCTATAGAGATTTCTTTTGTCGTGTATGTAGTTTCAACCTTAGTTTCTCTCCAGAAATTTCAAAATAAGAAGTTCTTGTATTCTTGTGTACTACTAAAATAATTTTGTGATATATACCCTTTCATGTCACTCAATGACTTTCGTGACCGATTAATACCTCTTTGTATCCCATCCCATTCAATACTAAGAGCTCTTTTCCTTGTTTATTTTGTTTTCTACAAATGACTTTATATATGATTTATAGTAAAATCAATTGACTTCTTCAATAAATTTGTTGAATTTACTTTCTTCACCTTCAATTTGATTTTTTTTTTTTTTTCTCAATTATTATTATTCACTGTCAAAATTTGAACAAAAACTATGATCCAGTGAGCCATCTCAAGTCGTTTACCACAACTTTATGTGCCCATTATGTCTCAATACCTTTTCATGTCTAATTCAAAACAAAGATTTATTACCTTCCTCGCGCACAAACGAAAAAAATCTATGAAACAATTTGATAAATGCTTAAATTTATTAATTTATATGGATAATGATAATTTTTAGTTATTACTAAGTTCAATTTATATTTCTTAAAAAAATTAAAAATATTCAATTATTTTATCTTGTAAATATTTAAATTAATTTTTTTAAATAGTTTAAAAAACATCTTAATATACTTTCATTTATTTTATATTTTTTAATATTTATATATGTATATATATATATATATATATATCCATTCATTAAAATTGTTATTTAAAAAAAAAATTATATATATGACAATTGGGAGGAATGAGCTATGGAAATTTAGGAGTTATTCTCACTACCTAATCCCATAGGTTTATACACTATAGAATAGGGAGGGAGGTGGGTATCGAAAGCAGTGCAAGCCATCGAAGATTCTGAGTAAAATTTCTCTATGCTTATTGGTTGATAGATAAAGAAACGGTGGCCTTTCGAGACCTTATCCTCCCCTTGGCTTACTTAGGATTTGGTTGCCCCCTCAAGAGCAGAGATAAGAACGCCAATAAATTCTGATTTTAATTGAAATTGTTATTTTATTTATTGAAAAAAAGAAGTTTTCATTGCATTGTATAATGAATTAAGATGAAGTAAAACAAAAAATTATTGATAATAGAATTTCAAAGAATTAAAAATTATTGTGTACTTGCTAAGCAATTCTTATACTTGTAACAAAATGACTATTTAGTATACTACTAAAATGATGACTATAAAACTTACTAGTATAAGGCTTGATAAATAAAATTTCGAAATTAGTGTTTGCTAGTTGAGCATTTTTTATTTATTAGTATAAGGTTCGATAAATTGAGTCATTAACCAAACTAACAAAATTACCTTGCAATAAACCTTGTAAAGAGGAAAACGTGCCTATTAAGGATTTCCTGTTTTATCTTTGTTTGAAAGCTCAACTCTAGAAAAAGTTGAATTCTAGGACTGCATTATCATTTGCCATGTCCTTGTGCTTGTTAGATGGGTTCTTCATCTTTAATTGTTGGGAGGCCTAAGAAAACTTATGCTAATGAGAAAGAGAAACCAATATAAATCTTAATTGTTTCATATTTGTATGAAAGATGAAATTAAACTTTGGGGCCACATTATCATTTTCCATGTCCTTATGTGTTAGATTGGTTCTTCTTCCTTGATTATTGCTAGGTCTTAGAAAACTTATGCTAAACATACACTAATAAAACTCTTAAATATTCTAAATATGGGGCCTGAGGCCTCATAATGTTGTCTTCTAGTAAGACCCAAAATTAATTCATAAAGCATATTAAAGTTTAATCCCTTTTTTTCTATTTGCTTGTGTTGACAAACAATTACTTTTGATAAAATTGTATTTTGACAAGTCACTATTTTGATAAAACATTCTTGTTTGAGAGTCAATTTGGCTTGTCATTTTGAAAGGAAGGCTAGAGAATGCAAAATTTAAGCTAGACTTGGAACTAATTCATAAAACAAAGCATAAAGAAGTTTATTCCAATTTTATATTTTATATTTTTTTGGCTTTTTACAAGTTATTTTATTTTATTGAAAAAAAGCAAAAAGTTTTTCCGAGAATAGTTATTTTAAAAATTAGAAAATCAACAAAATTAAAAATAGATATATGAAAATATTGATTTTTTAAAAAATATTTCTAATTTTTTTATAAAATTAAATATATGAAAATATTGATTTTTTTAAAAAGTATTTCTATTTTTATTTTTTAAATTAGATATATGAAAATATTGACTTCTTTAAAAGGTATTTTTTTATGTAGTTTTTTACTTTAGATTATTGTAATTATAAGCATCTTTCACATTAAGTGAATAGTTTCATGAATTTTAATCATCTTTGATTTATTGGATATAATCAGCGTGGAAATTGGGCTTCACGTTTTCTTTTATTTTAAATTCAGAAAACCTAACATTTTTATTACTATTCAATTGATTAACACATTAACACGATTCATGAATTTTAAGCATCTTTGATTTATTGGATATAATCAACGTTGAAATTCCATGGTGTCCAAGAACCTCAAAGCCCACCTACCTTCTTGAAATTCCATGGTTGTAGTAGCTACATTTTATTGGATTTGTTATTTTTTATAATAACATATTGTTGGCTATTAATAAAAACAACATTTTCAATTTTCTAAAATATTACCTTTATTATTTTCATTTCTTTGTGGTCGTACATCTTCAACAACTAAGAGTGTAAGTGTGTATCATCTAACTTTGCTTAAAGTCACAAATTCAATACAATATCATATTGTTTTCATCCAAACATTTACTTAAGCATGAGTGTTATCTTTCTCATAAATTCAATTAAATTATACACATAAGATATTAACTATTGAGAATAATTTAATATGTTTAAATTATTAATAATTTAACTGCATTTATTATAAGTTAAGACCTCCTTTACATATTTCATTCCATTAGTAGATGGCAAACTTTATATATATATATATATATATATATATAATTTGTTAGTGAAATTTTAAATTCTTTATTCATTTAATTAAACCTATAAACCATTTATTAGTGAATTTGCAAAGACTCCAACTTGTACAGGCCACACTTCCTTATTTCAACTAATTAACCTATAATTAATTACTAATAATAACACATGCATAAATTGTGTATAACATACATTCCTTAATGATAACCATTATCTTTACATATTATTGGAGTGTTTTACTCTCAACACTTAATCACACATAATAACCCATATGCATAAATTGTGTATGACATAAATCATTAATGATAACCATTAACTTTATTATTGGAGTGTTATACTCCAACACTTTACATGTTAATGTTCCCATTGTAATGTATGAAAGTAAGTTACAATGGGTTATGAGTACATAACCAGTGTGATCTTTAATCTAAGTTTAGGTTTAGCATTTTGATTTTGGTTAATTTTTTTCTAATATGTATACATTTTGAGAATGTAGACACCACCAAATCCATTTCTTTAAGAGATGTAGGTTTGATCAAAATGAAGGTAATTAGCAAAATGATTTTAAGGTGAACATATTTTATCAAAATAGAAAACTGCATTTTTGCAAAAAATATATAGATTATGTTGAAAAAGGTTATTGAAAAAACTATCAAATTTAAATTTTGTTAACAAGAGAAAATGTTTGTCAAGAAACATATTTTTTTCATACAAATCAAAAATTGTATTTTTAATAACATATATTTAAAAAAATACATTATTTCCCAATAAAAGAAAACTATGTAACCCTTGATGTAGTGCATAAGATATATTTAACTTTTTATACTTTTATAAGTTATACTTTCTAAGAATCCAAGACCATTTGCAAAATCAATTTGATGTTTTTTTAGTGAAACATTGTTAAAAAAATATCTATGATCATTTGCAAAATCCTCTTATTGCATATGAATTGAAAACAATAATAGAGTCTAATGAACTGAAATCAATAATAGAGTCTACTTTTAGTTTATGACTACATTGAGTGCTTAATCTAAACTTTAATACCTTTAAATGGTAAAGTCTTTGGAAGTCAACATACAATTATTCTAAATTTATTACTTGGGAACCATATTTTCAAGATTTACCATTTGATACCATGAATTTAGATGTCAACTCCTTTAAAGTTATGGTTTTTTTCTCATAGTTTCTAATTTATTTAAGTTATGGTTTTCTCTCATAGTTTTTATCGGTTTTAGTTTTCTTCATAATGCCCCCATACAAAAAAAAAATCACATTCGTATTTATATATGAAAATGAATATGTGTTATACTAATTAATTATTTTTGTTTTGTACATTGTTCAATACCTTCTACTATTGATTTAATTTCATTATGATATTGTCTATTTTCCAACGTTGCAATATGTTGTTTTCATATTTTTCCGATGGGTTTTTGAAAATCTATAGATAAATTTTATATATGCTCTTTACATTCTTATAACAAAAGAAGATTAATATAGTTACTTATTGTTATAAGTTTCCTTGTTGTCTTTCAAGAAAAGACATTTTTTGCTATTGATACACACATCAACAAATTTTGTTGATTAGTTTGGATGTCCTAGCAATAGACATTGAATGCAAGGTATGCACATTTTTCCAATATGCAAATGCTAGTAATAAGCGATTCTTATTTATGTAATGAATCCAATTGAAACTCCAAGTAGAAAATAAGGGGAAAAAAAACATATGCCTAAAGAAGAGGATTTTATTAGACATAAAAAACATGACATTAATGATATTTTTGAAAAATATGGCTTGTTTTGCTTGAACAACTTTGCATGTACTCCTGGAGATTGTTTGTTTGATTCTCTCCAAGTTATACTACATAATAGATACACATCTATGGAATTAAGAGAAGGTGCAATACAACATTTCAAAACATGCTTACAAAAAAATGATACTGAAGCACCTGTATCTTATAAAAATGAATTAACCGCAAATTAATTGATGGAAATGCATAATGTCAACGATCCAGAAATTTATTTTCAATGAATGTCGAAGTCTGCTTTGATTGTTCTACCACTAGAAGAAAGAGGCCTTTGGGGAGACATTTTTTCATACATTGGTTGTCAAAATGGCTCAAAATACCAATACAAATTTGGTCAAAGACACGAATGAATCCATACTTACATTTCAATTCAAATTTAAGAAACAACACATATGACATATTGTTTCATGATGACAATCCTCTCGCTGGACATTTTGAGCCACTCTTGTGTAAAAGACAAATTGCCACCATCAATAGTCAGGGAGACAATGAAAGGACTATAAAATATGAAAACATAGAACAACAATGGGCACAAATACAAAACAAGATGTTGTCAAATGGATTTGAACAAGTGCATGGATTCAATAGTGCTTATGGTGAAAGTTCCTTTGAAACCATTTGTTATTTAACACGAGATGAATATGATGTTCCTTGCTTGCGAAGGATAATGGCACACATGTTTTCAAATACAGTTATCCATAATGATTCTTTTGCAATCAGATGCATAAAGCAATATATTGAAATTGATATACAACAAGGTCTCCCAAGAGTTGTACATTGGCAAGCATATATTGAGAATTTGGCATTGCCATATGAGAAAGGAAACATAGATGGTGGAAGTTTTACTTATGATTGGATTGCCTATATTTGGGACATAGAAATACGTATATGGTCTTCCGAGACAACCACAATGTTAACTAGATTCCATTCAATGAGAGAAGCATCAAGGATATTTAATGTTATCTGATTTCGAACAAACAAAGGGCATTTTCATTTTGAGCCATTGCAAGAAATAAGGGAGACAAATATTAACATCAATCCAATATCCTCTCTTAACAAAAAGGATACATAGAAGAAAAGTATATCTCTTCAATGTCTAAAAAAGTTAATTAGGAACAATGTTGTGCCACAACAAGGAACAATGACATTTGGTCTAGAAGTAGCTAACATTGAAGAAAAAAAATGAAAATGAAGATGTCATCAGTGATAAATTCCAACCATTGAAACAATACAACAATAATAATAGCCTAAAAAGAATTCGACTCTCTCGTGGAAGCAAAGAACATCAAGAAAACACATTGTCGACACTAGCCAAGCAAGCATTCGAGATACATGTTTTTTTTTTGTTTGTTAATTTGTGCGGGACTTGTTGGCTACGCGATTAACCTGTGGCTTGAGAAACCGCGACTCAGGGGCATCTAAGCTGTCAAAATCACCCGGGGATCGCACCCGGCCTGAGCCACACCAACCCTTAACATGGTTGGATTTTTTGTCCCCGCAGGTTTCGAACCGGTGACTTTAACATCAAGGAGTGGCTTAACAACACACTCCATCACCGACTGTCCTACACCTCGGGGACTTGCATTCGAGATACATGTTGTTGACATGCCTATCTACAATTGCTTGGTTTGTAACCACACTTTTTAAAAAAAATATGTAGTAAACAACAAACAAATATATATACAAAAACTTGACATTGAAACAAGAAAAACAAAATTGAAAGAATGCACATACGACAATTTAGAAAATCACTATACTTGCAAGCCTTGTTACAAGAGCTTGCAACATGGTGAGATTCCAAAATTTGCATGTCCACGACAGATTGAACGAAATAAGTGTATACACATAATGAAACAACTAAATGAATTAGATGAAAGGCTAATAACATTGAGATTGCCTTTCTTGCAAATTCGAGATCTAGGTCATAAGTATAGAGGACAACAAATGGGATTAACTGGGGGTGTAATCAATGTGCCTACTGACACATCTCGAATTCAACATGCTTTAACTCGTGACATAAAAAAAACTAACACAATTGCAGTGGCAATAAAGAAAAACTATGCTACAAAAGTGCTTATGCTTTTGGTCGCATTCATGTACACATGGTCATGAAGGCATTAAAGTGACTATCCAAAATCATGTTGTATAAGATGGATAAAGTTGTTGTAAATGAAAATTGGAAATAAATGTTTAACTAGTTCATAGATGCATATGACACTGACACTGATAGTGAAATGGACAATGACACCAATGAAAAGACTGAAGAGCCAATAAAAAAGACACTACTCCATGGATTCACAGATTCACATAGTATATATGATCTTCAAAACAATAAAATAAACATTTCTCCTATAGAAGTTTACATGCCATTAGGAATTTTTCAAGATATATATTCAGAGGAAATGAGCTTCCCTACACTTTTCTATGGAGAAAAATGACTAGAAAAAATCACAAAAAAAATTACTTGTCAAAAAAAATTCTCAATGGGTGGTTTTGCACCAAGACCATGACTTTGCGTACCACATCACAAATTTGTTTTACAAAGAAGTTCGAATTATTCCTAGACAAGTGCTCAACTGTATTTGGATTAGAATAAGAAAAGGATAATTGAAAGGAAGAAAACTAGTAGCAAAAGATGTTAAGTCAAAAGAAAATTTGGATCACATACTAAAATCAAACATTGGTTACATGGATCTAAGATCAATCCCCACATCACCAGATTACCTTCTAGTTTTACGTAGGAACCTTTATGCAATGATACGAAAACTAGGACCACCAACGTTTTTTGTATCATTTAGTAGTGCAAAAAATCATTGGAAACCATTAATCAATGCACTAAAACATATAAAATAAATGAACAAACCATCCATTGAAAATGACATAGAAGAAATTGAAGTTTAAATCTTGATCAGAAATGATCTAGTAACTTGTGTACGATACTACAAAAACAGAATAAATGCTTAGCGACAACTAATTTCTCATGATTACAAGTACTATGGTGAGTTGAAAGACCATTTATTTTTAACACAGTTCCAAAACAGAGGAAGTCAACATGATCATTCATTGTTATGTATAAAGGATGCACCCATCTATGGAAGAAACACAAATGTTGAAATAGAAGACTTCGTAGATAGATATTTGTCATGTGATTCAAGTATACCTGGAAATGATCTTAAAACAATTCAACATTATCATCACACAAGAACTTGTAGTAAAAAGAAAAAACGTTCATTGTAGGTTCAATTTCCCCATTCCTCCAATGAGAAAAACAAGAATACTTGAACCAACAGAATTTCATGATGATACAACAAAGAAAAATGCAAAATTAATTTTTAACACTCTAGAACATGCAAAATACAATGAGACATACATGTTCGATAACTTATTACATAGCTTGAGTTTTTCACACAAGGATTACATCAATGCAATTAAATGTAGTTTAAATTGAACGACCATTCTATTAGAAAGAAGACCGGTAGACATATGGACTAATAATTTCTCTCGGCATATTCCAAAAATTTGGAATGCAAACACAGATTCCCAATACGTACTTGACTCATATGAAACAACTACATATGGTATCTCTTACACGACGAAACTTGATAAAATAATGACAATGACGTTTAAGCATATACGGGAATAATATAAAAAAAAAAATGTCGATGTTGTACAAACAATAAGTAGGCTTGGAAAAACTTTGTTAAACTTGCAATAAATGTTTGCACAACAAACTGTATATATTATTTTGTCTCTACCCTTGAATACAAGTTCAAGGAAATACATATTTATTAATACTTTACCCAAATATCAACGAGCATTTATTCTAAAAAAACCAAAAGATCTACAACTAGAACCAGATAATTCAGAAGACATAATGTGTGCATCAATCTTTGACTTCTATTTGCAATGTCTTGCAAACATTGAACATATATGCTTAGCAGAGTTTGCATCAAGCTATACAAAAAAGGGAAAGAAACAAAGACATAGTGATATGCCATATGTCATTAGATATGTGATATATAGTGAACATAAAGATGTTGAAAATTTCTATAGAGAACAATTGATGTTATATGTTTCATATAGAGTCGATGAAAATACTTTTCAAAATAAATATTCAACTTGGATGAATGACTATATGAGCTTAAAAGAAACCATAAAAAAAATGAACAAAATTTCACATATAAAACAACTAAATCATGGGGTAACCTTGATGATGCATCAAGCATGCTTGAAGCTAGAGATTATCAAGTGTTTAATAGAGATGTAGTTAAAGAAAACCAATCAATCTCTATTAACATATTCTCTAATGACAAGAAGCACTATGAAGAATATGATATCGATACTGACCTCCAACACTTTGAAAACATGAAAAACGATAAAAACAACGCTTGAAATACCTTACCATGTTGTACAACAACCACATATGTTAGAAAATACAACATTTTATAGCATGAGAAGAAAATTGAACAAAGAAAAAGAAACGATAGTGAAAGATATATTGACAAAAAAGAAAAAGGCCCTGAATGAACCAATCCATTTGTTTTTTATAGGAGGCGCAGGGACTGGGAAAACATTTCTTGGGAAGGCAATTTTCCAATCCCTTGTGCACATGTGCAACAATAGATTGGAATATGGCCCTCTTAAATTAAAATGAATCATAATAGCGTACACAGGAAAAACAACATTTAATGCAGGAGGCGTCACGTTGCACGCTACATTTTTCATGCCCTTTAACAAATCAGGATACCTAGCCCTAAACAACGAAAAATTTGGAGACATTGACAAAACACTATAAACAAATTTTTGTTGTGCTAATTGATGAAGCATCTCTTGTTGGCTCAACATTCTTGTACGAAATTGATAAACGATTGTGAGAAATAAAACATGCCCCAAAAAAATATTTTGGAAATGTTGAAATAATATTTTGTGGGGACTTGTATCAAGCACAACCTGTCAAAGATTCTTTGATATTTGAAAAGCCAATGTTGAACAAAGAGAAATTATCATACACTTTTTGGCAAGAAAAAGTAAAATGCTATGAGTTTCATATGCCGATGCATTAAAGAGACAAATATTTTATTACAGTTTTGAATAAAATGATATTGAATGAACAGTCCAATGATGACATATAATACATAAATATCCATTGTTATAGATCACCACCAATAGATCCTTTATTTCCATACTTATTTTACAAAAAAAAAGACGTGCAAAGACATAATGAAAAAATGCTTTCACAAGTAGATGAAGAATTGTTAATGGTTGAAGCATTTGATGAAGTTGAAAGTTGTCAAGAAAAATTACCAACTTATGACAAAACAAATACCTTTCCATAAAAAATACTAGTAAATAGAAATCTCCTAGTTGAGCTATATGTTGGAAACTACAACATAGAAGACAGACTTGTCAATGGTGTTGATGGAGCATTTAAGAGTTATTCAAAAGGAAAAAATGAAATGGATGTCATTTGGATAGATTTTCTTGATCCAGTTGTTGGAAAATCACAAAGAGATAAGTTTCATGACTTCTATGACAAAAATATTTCATCAAGTTGTACACCAATATTTCAAATTGCAAAGCCATTTTCATGCCCTAGAGGAAAGAATCAAACTACAATATGAAAACAATTCCCAATACAACTAGCTTGTGCTAGAACAATACGCAGAGCACATGGATTGACTTTAGATAAGCTTGCATTTGATCCAAGAAATATTAGAACACATGGATTAGTATACACAACATTGTCAAGAGTCGAAACCATGAATTCACAGTTTCTAATTCAAAAAACAACACAAGAAAACTTTTGTATCAACATAAAAGTTACAATAGAAATGAAACAATTGTTAGAAAATCAATCATGGAAATTAGACTACGTACATAGTTTGATCACATGTTATGATAGATTTTCAATTGTAACTTTAAACACACGTATTCTACATGCACACGTTGATGACATTCTACAAGATGAAGACTTTATGAGCAATATGATCATTTGTTTGCAAGAGATATGAACTAGTTGGCCATCAAACAATTTTTTTTTTCCAAATTCAATTTTAATGCAACATACTCTGTCCATGGTGTCCTTTCTTGTATAGAAAAAAACATAGACATAATTGAAAAAAAAAACTTATGCAGTTATATAGTTGAACTTGTCATGTCTGAGGTGTATGTCCAACAACATGTTTGCGTAATGAACATATATGCTGCTACATTCACATCTGCCTCAACAACCATTGAAACAATTTCAACAACTAAAGTACAAATACTTCATAGTGATTGTATCTTGATAATCATTGGTGATTTCAATATTGACATTCATGCAACTAGTCAGAGAAGAAAAGAACTAGTAAACTACATGCATTCACAACATTTGCAAGAAATAACAAGCAAATGTACTCCAAAAACAAAAACTCAAATTGACAACATTTGGACGAATTTGGATTCTAACGATGGTGAAGTCAATATATTAGATGCATATTGGACTGACCATGATGCAATATATGCTTTGTTAAACCTAAATTGAATTTCTCATCAAAGACTTGGCTTCATTTCTTTTCATATTTCAAAAATGAAAAAGAAAAAATAAAAATAAAAAAATTAATGGTAGGTTTCTTGGCTCTTCTCATCTATTCATTGATTTTCCAAATTAAGAGGTTTCCTTTTATGCAACACTTGAGAAGTATATAAAATGAATATTGACACTTATGCGTTGTTTGAAATTAGTCAATATCTACATATTATGATAGTTGCAATATTGTTGTTATTATAAACTATATTTGAAATTAGTTATATTGACATGAACCATGAATGTTGATTTGTTTTCTAAATACTAGGTGAAATATTTTTATCTTGTACCTAATATTATTTTGATTTTCTAGACTAATATGCTTTTTGATTTTCTGAACTTTTTATTGTATTTGATCATTGTTTCCAAATGCAGGTTTGTCTTTCTTTATTCTAGATTAGATTGTTATTCTTTTCTTTGAAATTGTTTGTAATTAAATTGTAAAATCATGTCACAATTGGGGTGTATGAGTACTAGAGATTTTTGTTGTATGAACACTAGGGGATTTTTGTTGTAGCTTTAGATTCCATAGTAAAATTTATTCAAATTTTGTTGACACAAGTTTTTTTGATTTATTTTTTTTGGGTCTAAGATTAACTAAAGTTTTCAATTAAACATCTTTTTTATAACTTTCAAACTTTAAGTAATTTTTTTGTAATTGGTGGAAAATATTGACTTGACAATTTTCCCTTGCTATGCAAAAAAAAATGTTTTATTAAAAAAAGCATTTTTTTCACATTTCCTTAATTAAATTAATGAATATTAATTTGCATTCCTTAGAATTCGAAATGCAATAAACTTAGACAACAATGTAATGTTTATTTTTTTTTAAAGTTGTTAGCTTTTTAAATTAGTTTTATTAGTTTTTAAAAATTCTTTACTATAGTATTTAGCTTAAAACATGTAGAGCATTTCAGCTTGATTCCTAGAAAATTTCCCTTTCCTCTTCCAAAACAAGTGAAAAAATAACATTTGGTTCATTCATTCATTGCAACAACAAAATGACTTCCCTTAAAGCAGATAGCTAGACAATTACCAATGATGATGACCAACCAACAAAGAGGTAGAATGCTTATCCCTTTGAATTAGAAAAGGAAAAGGAAACTTGTATTAACTTTGCATATTACTTCATTACCAAAACAAGTAAAAAAATAACATTTGGTTAGTTCATTCATTGCAGCAAAAAAATGACTTCCCGCAAAGCAGATAGCCAGACAATTACCAATGATGAGGACCAACCAACAAAGAGGTAGAATGCTTATCCCTTTGCAATAGAAAAGGAAAAGGAAACTTGTATTACCTTTGCATATTACTTCATTATAGAAAAATTGAATAATAGCTTAAATTTTGAACACAAAGAAATAATCCAAAAAAATGGATTTTGTTCATAGAAAAAGCAAAGATAACCTAATACCATCTTCCATATTTGATATATGCATGGGGAAGTCAACCAATGTTTTTGAAGGAGATGTTTTAGTTGTATATGGTCATGCTTACGTGAGAACATCCAACTCACCTCCAAAATACCAAGTTGTGCATGCTGATCTTCTTGACATGCATGGCCAGATTACAATCACCGTGAACATCGGTGACAAGCTTATATCACAGTTCTTGCCACATTTTTCTCCTGGTAAAAACATTCGAATTGTAGGATTCGATATCATAAAAAGAAGAAAATATGAAAGAGGAGATGCTAGTCGCTGCATTACATTGACTACAACCTCTATAGTTGAAAACATACCATTAGTTTGTGCTCAATGAAGGCTCACTCCAGATACTACTGTCAATGCACTTTTGGATGCAAATGATGACTACTCAATTGGTAGTTTTCCATCAATTGTTACAAGATGTCGTCATAACAATCGCCGGTTTGAAATGTATGTGAAAGATGGTGAAACAACTCATGACGAGGCCACAATAAGCATTTCAATCTAATCATCCATTTTATTTAAATTACTAAGTTACATGTTGCATTTTCATTTTATTTTTTTCATATTTCATATTTGCATGTTTATTTGATCGTAAACATTTACATTTCATCAATGTTTACTAGGTGCACTTGAATGACTAGTACAAACAAACATACTTTGAAATCCAACGACTTATGGAAAAAGGAAAAACAACTATGCTCCTCTTCAAAAATGTGGTTAGGAGTGGGCCAAAGGGATCTCGAAATATAAGAACAGGTCTATCTAGTTTCCTTGAACCACTCAATAACGATTCTACAAAGTCTTATTTACAAACTCTTGCAAAAACAACTCTTCAGGCAAGTTTTGTTGAAACAAACTTACTTTTACAACTAACTTCTCTCGTTTCTTTACATTTGTGTAGTATACTAACAAAAAGTCTATGAGCAAAAACAATTGCAGGTGAGTGGAGTACTCAAGCCAAGTAATGTCTTCTTGCCTCCATTCAAACCATTTTGCAATGAATGTAAACAAATTGTTATAACAATGGATTTTCCAATAGGTGACATGTTGTATTGCACAAAATGTGCTCGTAAAACATTATATTCATATAAGCACAATCTATAGTGTACAGTGCACACAACGAATTTGACAAGATCAATTGCACTCTACCAAGGGAACTCCTTGAAATTTTATTCCCTAAACTCATTCAAATATCATTTGCACAATATAAACAAAAAAATTTAGAAACTTTTTTCTTGCTACGGGGATTTTCCATCAATGGAAATTTTACAATTACAATGGATAACACTATTGTTGATGTCAAACAAACATGACATGATTGCATATGTACATGTAAGTTCATTTACATTATATAATCATCAAAATATAAAAAATATTTTGTAATTTATTTTAGTTTTCTCCTTGTAAAAGTTATTTCTAATTCTTTTTACTTTTGACTTTTGCATATATCACTTCACACTCTACACTCCGAAAGAGGTTCTTGAAACTATTTATTTTTTTTCTTATCAATTTTGGGTAGAAAATTAAATAATGCACTTTAAATCAGAATGATGAAACCTATTGTTTTCAAAGTTTTAATTTAATTAAATATTTGTTGATGCATGGCTCGATCTGTTGAAGTGATAAGATATTAGGGTATGTTGTGTCAAGTAAATAGTAAAGAGTAAACCATTATAACATTGAATTTTACAATACCAAACATATACCTTAAATATGGTTTTGTGCCTTGTAAATAGGGTTTTGTGACTTAAACATTGATAATAACATTTTAAAGAATAAAAAATTATGATTTCTATCCAAAAAGGTGTGTCTTAATTTTACTCAATAACTATCATACATAAAATAGTATACTTTAAAAAAAATTGATTATATTCAAGAATGCATCAATTATACCAATTCAAGTTTGATTATACTGAGTAATATGTCAATTTTTTGTATTTACAATCTAATTACATCCCTAAATTTCTACTACTTATGTTATCTTGTATACAATTTTTTGATCCATTACTATTCTATGTGTATCATATATTGATCAAATATCTCTTTAGATGAGTAAACATTATATAGTGTACAATTTTATGTGTTCTTCTTCCATGAACATGCATATACCTTTTTTTTCATTGTAATGGGAAAACCTAACTTCCACTCCTCCCATTTTCCTTCCAGGAAAAAAAGCTCTTATTCAAGCTCGTCTTCCATATACCATTCTATGTGTATCATACACTGATCCAATAATGGATAAAAATAGAAATATATAGTATTTAATATAAATAAATTATGTTTTTCTTACAAATATAAATATTTTAAAATACTAACAAAGTTTGATTTTCTTACATATGCAAATATTATTAAACACAAATAAATTTTAATTTCCTTTAAAAACTTTATGACATAAAAATACTTAGGTTTATTATATTAAAATGTTAAGGCATGGACTAACGGCTTTGCATCTATTTCCCTTGTTTTTATAAAAGTGGGGCACTTCATAAAGCAATTTATTTGTAAAAGTGAGGTTATTTGGAGGGGTATCAACACCACGTGGTTCTTTGGTTACAATTTATGCATTTTTTAAAAGGGCATAACGTTCACATCCAAAGTTCGTTTTTAGTGTTGTTTTTTTTAAAACCGCCTATTTTTTCGAGATATTTCCATCCAGATCATCAGTTTCAGTTTTGAAATCCATATTATCTACATATTTAATATGGCTTCTTCCAGTAATATTTTTCTTACCAACACTAACTACTTCCAATGAAAATCCCGTATGAAGGATTTATTAAGAAGTAAAGGCTTGTACCAGATTACATTGGAAAATGAAAAAGAACCCACTAATGTTGATAAGAAATTCAAATGGGATAATAGGAGTGACAAAGCACGTGGACTGATTAGAATGTCCATCTCTCCTTATTTAAGGTTCCACCTTAAATAAATTGATGACCCGGATGAAGCTTAGGAAAATATTGAATCTATATTTGGTAAACACAATATTATTCGAGCACATCAGTTAGAAAATCAAATACTGAATTTAAGTCCAAATGATGTTTCTTGCATTGAAGACTATCTATCTAAGTTTAAAACACTCATAATTTTATGTGAACAATGTGATATACAGATGGGGGAAGAGCGTTGCATCTATATTGTTATTTCTAAGCTAGGTAGTGCATATTATGTGTTTGTATATACCTTTTATGCTATGAGAGACGCTCTAGGGAAAGCTTATAAAAAACCCACTCTTGATTCCTTTTGTGATGCTTTGATTAGAGAGAAAGATAAGCTTGTACAACTTGGAGTGATCATCATTGCAGGTACCTCCAACAAATCCTTAGTCGCCCAACAAAAAGATAAACCTAAGAATCCCAAGAAGAAACATCCTCGCCACAAAAACAAGCAACATAACGGTCCCTAACCCACTTAGACAGCTTCAACTCCTAATGGTGACAAAGGAGAAAAATATAATAATAAGAAGACTAACAGACATTGAAACTTTTGTGATAAAGATGGTCATGATGAGTCCAAATGTTTCAAGAAGATGGAATCTTTAGAAGCAACAATGAAGAATCACAACATCAATATTGATTCTACTTCTTCTTCTTCTTCTCATGGAAATACACTTTTTGCTTCTAGTTTCTCCTTCAATGCAACTTCTGCTTCTTCTTCTGATGAGTCGCTTATTGATTCTGGAGCATCTTGTCATATGGCTAAGGATAAAGACATAATTTATTCTCTAAATGAATGTAACACCAAGAAAATATTTGTTGGTGATGATAGATCTCTTAGTGTTGTACGATTTGGAACAGTTCAAGTAGAGAATGGTCATTTCAATGATGTATTATTTGTTCCAAGTCTTTCTTGTAACCTTATATAAGTATATCAAATTATTCATTCAGGTGAAGGTAAAACCATAGAGTTTTTACCTCACCAAGTTGTAATCAAGGATCTAAAAGATCCTAAACATGTTCTTGCAACTGGAAGTGTTGATGATATTACCAGGTTGTACAAGTTTGAAAACTTTGGGTCATCATATTTTCCATCGGTTTTTGTTTCTCATAGCGATGACTTGGGAAAACTTTGTCATGAGCATTTTGGTTATATAAACTATTGTTCATTGCAACAACTATGCAATCGATAGATGGTGACTAGTCTTCCTCTTGTTTCATGCAAAGATGGTGGTTTTTTCGGTTGTATTCAAGATAAACATCATCCGGACAATTTTGACAAACGTGCCTCTTGGCACTCCTCGAGCCCTTTGCAGCTTGTTCATAGTGACTTGTGTGGTCCACTTTCTTCTCCTTCTTTTTATGGGTGCAAGTATTTCTTAACTTTCATTGATGACTTTTCTAGACGTACTTGGGTTTACATCTTAAAACTTAAGAGATAAGTTTTTGACAAGTTTTTGGCCTACAAGGCCATTGTAGAAAAACAATATGTGCATCATATTCAAAGGTTAAGAACATATAATGGAGGAGAATATGTGAAAAATAATTTTACAAGTTACTACACTACATAGGGAATCCAAATTCAACACATTGTTCCATATACACCACAACAAAATGGTGTTGCTGAGAAAAAGAACCGCACATTAAAAGAAATGGCTAACTGTATGATCCAATATAAGGGATTAAGTCTAAAGTATTGGGCAAAAAACATCAACTGTGCAAATTACATAGTAAATCACACTCCCACAAAGGCTCTTAAAAATATAACATCGGAAGAAGATTGGACTAAAATTAAACCAGATGTAAGTCACTTCCATGTATTTGGTAGTATAGCATGGGCTCACATTTCTGATGAGAAAAGGAAAGCAATACAACCTAAAAGTGAGAAGTGTATATTTGTTGGTCATTCTGAATATGTCAAAGTTTATATACTTATTCAACCACATTGTAATGAAATTATTATTAGAAGAGATGTTAAATTTGATGAAAATCTCTTGGCCTACGAGCCTAATTTGACGATTGTACCTTCTTCATCTTGTGAACCATCTTCGACGTTTGTTCCTTCTTTTGTTCCTATTATGGTTTCTTATTCAGATGATGACAATGAGGATGAAAATCCACATCTGCCTACTCACCTTCCTCCAGATGAGTCCTTTGAACCTGAACTAGCACCAGCTCCACAACTTCCTAGATGGGTCTGTTCAACACGAGAAGTAGTTGGTGATATTGTTAGTGATCCTTCAGATCAGTGTCAGACATGTTCATAGTTCCAACGAGCCTCTTCTCTTTTGCCTCAAGTTTTAGAGACTCATGATCTAGAGACATTTGCAGAAGCTTCAGGTCATCCAAATTGGGATACAACAATGAATGAAGAGTATCGTTCTTTAATGGAAAATTATACTTGGGATCTTGAACCTCTTCCAAAAGGAAGAAAACTTGTCATATGTAAATGAGTCTACAGAACTAAGTATTGATCTGAAAATGATCTTTAAAAGACTTGGTTGAGTTTTAAGCATGTGTTAAATTACCACATAGGAATTAAGAAAAGATGAAGATACTAATGAAAGAATATTGCAGCCATCATTAAGAATGTAGATCAGAAAGTAAACATAAGGAACATAAAACCATAACAACAAGCTTGATAACGAAGTTTGGTAAGGTTTCCTATGTCTCTGGGGCTTTGTCTAAGTGGGGGAGGATTTCTTATTAATCTTCAATGCTTCAAAAGTACATCAGAAATGAATCAAAAGGATTAAAAATTGGTCTAACTATGTTTTGTTCGACCTCAAGAATCCAACACAACTGAAGGCACTGAAAAATGTTGAGCATAGCTCCCGAAAATGGCCTCCAAAGTTCACTTCCTCAATGCCTTCCCTACATAAAAATGGATTAGGATTCATCAATTCTTAAACATTACTCATATTATAAACTTGTTTGGATTGTCAAAAACCTCTATTTTATGTAGATTCTGAGTTGGGGTTCACCTCCCAACTTCCTCCAAAGATATGGCCTCAAATTAGGCTCCAAATCCCCCAATAATGGGAAAAATCCACTAAAATCAACGTTAAAATCATTAAAAAATCTTAATATATGGTTAAAAACCCACATATTGGAAAACTTTGGGCGCAACACCCTTTCTCCATGCCATTGGTCATATGGAGTGTGTCATATGGCCAAGTGCTAAGTGTTGCACCCTATTCCTCTGGCCTAGTCCTTGGCCCCTGGTCGCTTGGTTGACATGTGGCCTCAGGTTGGTGTACACCTGCGCACCCCATAAAAGTTCTCTTACTCTTAGATCCTGGTTATATGGAGCGACATGTGGCCCTGGTCGGTCGGGATAACCCCCCACCAACCGAGTTTTACCCCTAACCACGACATCATATCCATTCAAATAATATAATTCCACTTGCATAAACAAGAATCAAACATGCCCTTCCAGTTATCCCAAGTTTGTTAGTTCGTTGACCATTCCCGGAGGTCGGGGGTTCAATCCATCGGAAGCTCAACCAATTTTGACCCAACCAACATTGGCAAAATCTGTGGTGCCACGTGGTACCCTCTAATTGGGCCATGTGTCACCCTGTGATTGGACCATACAACCCAATCACCAACACAGTCAATGCACAGTCAACACTACGTCACCGTCCTGTTAGCCTGCCACATCACTATTGTACAACCATGTGTCGTACCCTGAGCCTTCCATGTGAGCATCTATACTGCCATGTCACCTTCCCAGTCAGTTTCCACATCATCATCCGTACTTCCACGTGTCAAAATTACATTGGTCCACATCATCATTTCTTAGAGTTCCATGTGTCACATCTGTACAGTGCCACATGTTGTGTCCGTACAGTACCATGTGCATGACTTTTTATTGGTCTACATTAGCCTCTGAAAATTCCAAAAATGAGTGACACGTGTCACCTCCTCGTGTTTCCACGTGTCCCTGATGATGTCATCATGACATCATGCCGACGTACTACTGACGTTAGTAGTACGGCCTGTTGAGTTTGACTAGTTGAATTTTTTTTCTTGTTTGGGAAATCGATCAGAACACGATAAATTTCACATATGGTATCCATTTTCGGAAAAAAAAATATATATGGCTAGAATCGACGCGACGATCCCGACGCAATGGAATTGGTTTCGTTTGATTATGATAAATTTTATTTTTAGGCCTTCCTGGATCCATTTTGGATCATGCCTCCCCACTCAGACCTTTTGGTCTTCCAAAAAGGTATTAACTAGTCATCAAGTGCGAGATAGGCCACCCCACTTGTCTTTTGTCTTTAAAATTTGTCCTATGCAGATGTCGCATCATAATCAATTGAAAAACAACCATGACAACTGGAAGCATATTGTTATCCACTTGAACTCATTCACATCTTACTGAAGCCACTACCATCCATGTTGAAAACATTAGCAATGATAACATCATAAATATAACTGTAAATGAACTAATATGTTTTATGTGCTTGCACGACATTAGTTTATATTGAAGCAAAGTATGATTGAATTTCCATTCTACAACCATCTCATGTTCATGCTTAAGATCAACTGCTTTACTTAGATCAATTATATGTGTGTTTCTTTCATAAGTTGCCTTCCTTAATTGTTCCATTGTTTGAAGAGATTGATTTGATTTTAAATGATGAGCATGTACAACATATTCATTGCCTTCTTTAGTTAAGTGATATTGATTATGTTCCCTGTAGAATATTTCTTTGTGATCATACAAATGAGGGTTTCCTAATACCATTCCACATTCATTTAGTGGCACCACATCACACGTTACCTCATCCACAAAATTTGATGAAATTGCAAAATTTAAAGTGCATTGCTTTGTTATGTGCAATTTATGATTATTGCTTATCCATTTAAGTGAGTAAGGTTTATGATGTAGCTTAGTTTTCAATACCAATTGTTTAACCACTTCCTATGAAATCAAGTTAGATTGAGATCCACTATCTATCAATGTATCAATATTAGTATGTTTCATTATGACCCTTATATGAAACAATTTACTTCTATAATCATATCCATCACCAATTTTACATGTCAAACCAATTGCTGTGATTTTAGTCCCATCACCTGAATCATATCTCAAGTATGGTGTTCGTGTTGTTGTTGCAACTATTTTCCTCCCTTTCCTTTCTTTGAACCACTTTGGTCTCTTCTCTGGGTGAAATTTCCAACAATGGTCATCATCATGCCCTTCTTTCTTGCAATGCTTGCAAGAGAGTTTATCTTCCTTCATTGTCATTGAATTTGTTTTCTTTCCATTCCCCTTTCTTTTGTCTTCTTTCCTTGAAGACGATTCCCCTAAGACACCAACTCTTGTTTTCCCTGCTTCAATGTATGTTGCTTCAAAAAAAACCTCATCAAGATTACTAGGTACAAATATAAATATAGTGTTACGAATATGTGCAGGTAAACCTCCTATATACTTCATAAGAGTTTCTTGTGTATGTAATGGAATATTTAACATTAATGCCATCTTACAAAATTCATCTGTGTATTCTTGCACTGTTTGTCCTTTTCTTAGTTTAATACTTTTCCATTCAATTAAATCCTTTTCCTTATAACCCAAAGTACAAAACTTCTTTGTAAGTGCAAAAACAAAATCTTTCCATAATGGAAATACATTACCAACTTGTTTAGTACCATGTTGGAACTTACTCTACCACCAAATGAGTGTTTTTCCTACAAGACGAAGTGATGCCAACTTGATTTGGGTTGCCTCATCTTTGATTTGTTTCACACTGCAATAAACTTCCATCTATATGACCCAGTTATCAAGCCTCTCAGCATTGACTTCACCATCATGTATGGGTAGTTTTAATTTCACATCAAGCTTAAGTAATGGCATATCATGCTTATGTTTATGGGATTTTTTTCTTACGGTAGAAGTTGCACTTGCACTTGAAGAAAAATACGATGGAGATGAAGGAGGTGAAGGAGGAGGTTTAGGAGGATCCTCTCCTTCTTCACTTTTGTCTTGTTTTGAATATTCCCCTTGGAAAGGCCTCTTATGTTCCAAGTAATCATCATATAATAACTTTACCATATCAAACATGGAGAAGAATGTCTTTTGAAACTCTATCTCATTCTGAGACATTCCTTCTTCAGATGCCATCTTCTCACTTTGAGAAGTCCTATTTCTTGATACAATCTATGGATATCCTTCTATAAGATGACCTTCACCATGACTTAGCTTTTCCCTGGTAATCATGCAAACTCAAACAACCAACTATCAACCTTCTTTGATACCACTTGATCCGAAAATAATCTTTAAAAGACTTGGTTGAGTTTTAAGTATGTGTTAAATTACCACTTAGGAATTAAAAAAAGATGAAGATATTAATGAAATAATAGTGCAGCCATCATAAACAATGCATATCATAAAATAAACACAAGGAACAACAAACCATAATAGCAAGCTTGATAACAGAGTTCGACAAGGTTTCCTACATCTCTGGGCCTTTGTCTAAGTGGTGGAGGATTTCTTATTAATATTCAAGGCTTCAAAAGTATATCATAAATGCATCAAAAATATTAAATATTGGTCTGGTTGTTTTCTTCTTGACCTCAAGAATCCAACACAACTGACGGCACTAAAAAATGTTGAGCGTAGCTCCCAGAAATGGCCTCCAAAGTTCACTTCCTCAATGGCTTCCCTACACAAAAATGGATTAGGCTTCATGAATTCTTCAACATTTCTCATATTTTGAACTTGTTTGGACTATCAAAAACCTCTAGTTTATGTAGATTCTGATTTGGGTTCACCTCCCAACTTACTCCCAATATCTAGCCTCAAATTGTGCTCCAGATCCCCCAATAATGGGCAAACTCCACTAAAATCAGCATTAAAATCATTAAAAAATATTAATATATGGTTAAAAACCCGCATATAGGCAAAATTTGGGTGCAACCCCCTTTCTCCAGGCCTCTGGTCATATTGAGCATGCCATATGGTCAAGTGATAAGTGTTGCACCCTATTCCTCTAGCCTAGTTCTCAACCCCTGGTCGCTTGGTTGGCATGTGGCCTCAGGCTGGTGTACACCTGTGTGCCCCATTGAACTGCTCCCAGTCTTAGCTCCTGGTTATATGGAGCGACATGTGGCCCTGGTTGGTCAGGCTATCCCCCCTCCGACTGGGCTTTACCCCTAACCATGTCACCATTTCCATTCAAATACTATAATGCCAATTACATAAAAAGGAATCAAACGCGCCCTTCCAGTTAGGCCAAGGTTGTTAGTCCGTTGACCATGCCTAGAGGTGAGGGGTTCAATCTGCAAAAATCTCAACCAATTTTGACCCAGCCAACATTGTCCAAATCCAGGGTGCCATGTGGTGCCCTCTGACTGGGCCATGTGTCACCCTGTGATTGGACCATAAAACCTAGTCACCAACACAGTCAACACTGCGTCACCGTCATGTCATCCTTCCATGTCATTGACGTACAACCACATGTCATACCCTAAGCCTTCCATGTCATCATCCATACTTCCACATGTCGGACTATCATTGGGCCACATCATCATTCTGTATAGTGCCATGTGTCAAATCCGTAGTGTGCCACATGTCAATTTTTTATTGGTCCACATCAGCCTCTGAAAATGCCAAAAGTGAGTGACATGTGTCACCTCCTCGAGTTGCCACATGTCCCTACTGATGTCACACTGATGTACTGTTGATGTCAGTAGTACATCCTGTTTACTTTGACCAGTTGACTATTTTGCATGTTTGGGAAATCAATCAGAACGCGATAACTTTCACATACGGTGTCCATTTTCGAAAAAAAATATATGGTCAAAATCGACACAAAGAGCCCGATGGAATGGCGTTGGTTTCTTCTGATTCTGAGAAGTTTGACTTTTAGGCCTTCATGGATCCATTTTGGATCAAGTATGCATTATATGGAAGTGTTGAAAGACACAAGGCTCTGTTAGTTGCCAAATAATTTTCCCAATTTGAAGGAATTGACTACAATGAAACCTTTTCCCTTGTAGTCAAAATGAATTCCATTCTCCTTGTTCTTTCCCTTGCTGCCTCACATATATGGGAGGTGCATCAGATGGATGTTAAATACACCTTCTTGCATGGATATTTGCAAGAATAAATCTACATGGAACAACCTCTTGGCTATGTCCGGAATGACTCTAGCCTTGTTTTCCACCTTAAGAAATCTCTTTATGGTCTTAAGCAAGCTCCCTAAGCTTGGTATGCCAAAATGGAAAACTTTCTTATTGACACCAGATTCTCTAGATTCCATTATAATCCTAATGTATATACCAAGAAAGTAGGAATCCATCTCATAATCCTTTTCCTTTATGTTGATGACCTTATCCTCACTAGTAGTGACTCAAAATTTTTAAACCATGTGAAAACGAGCCTTAAGAAGAAATTTGAAATGACAGACTTAGGGTTTTTGCACTATTTCCTTGGCCTCCAAGTTTTGCAAACCAATGAAGGAATTTTTCTTTCCCAGTCTAAGTATTCTTGTGACCTTCTTCGTCGCTTTCACATGGACGATTGTAAACCAACCTCTTCTCCCTTCCAGTCTAGAGTCAAGCTTGCTTCCACCTATACTTCTCCTCAAGTTGATGCCACCCTGTATCGTTAGTTAGTTGGTAGCCTCTTATACTTGAACCATACCCATCCGTATATTTCCTTTGTTGTTGGTCTTGTTTCCTGGTATATGCAAACACCCCATGAAAGCCATTGGAAAGAAGTTAAGAGGATACCTCACTATGTCTGTGGTACAATTCAGTTTGGGATACAATACAGTTCAAGGGGACTCCTTTATTGGTTTGTTTCACTGATTCAGATTGTGTTGGTGACCTCGATGATCAAAAGTGTACTGTAGGTTATGTTTTCAACCTTGGTTCAGGACCTGTCACTCGGGAATGTAAGAAACAATAGGCTATTGCACTTTCTTCAGCAAAATCAGAGTACCGAGCAGTGGTAAATGCAAGTCAGGAAGCCTTGTGGCTTCGACAGATCCTTTCAGAGTTTGGATTCTAGAAGAAACATCCCACTAGCCTTTGGTGCAACAATCAGAGTGCCATCAATCTCACCAAAGAACCAGTTCAAAATCAATGCAGGAAACACATCGAGATACACATGCACTTCATCAGAAATCACATTCATGATCAAGTTATTGAAGTTCTCTTTTTCCCTACAGAAGATCAAGTTGCAAACATTTTCACAAAGTCTCTTACAAAAGCGACGTTTTCCAAAATTCAATCTATGTTAGGAGTTCAAGAAGTTGTCATCAAGGGGGGATAGGATCTAATGCCTCCTTCCTTCTCCTATTTTGTCACTATAGTAAATCCTTCAATCCTATCCCAAGTTGTTCTTAAGGGGGGATGTTAGGATATTTAGACACTTAGGAGTTAGTTAAGATCTACATTGTCTAATGTGTCGTTAGGTAAAAGTGTGTTTCTTTAGTGTGCATTAGTATGCATTTGTAGTTATGAAATCTGACGGTCACGATATGTTCCCGACATAGATTGATCTGATGGTTTATATTGTAACATCCCTCTCTTGCACACACTGAGAGAACTTATTCTTTGAGGACACTTGCTCGCAAGTGATCCAAATTATTATACTATAAAACATTTGATTTTGATTATGAGGCATTATGGGTTGATGACATGTTGTTTTGCTGCATTGACATAGACAGGTGCTATTGACTCGGTTTTACTAAGTGTGTAGGATTTTGGACCTCGAGGATGCAGAGGCATCGATGGAACTCCTTGGACTCTGAATCGAGTCGGGGAGTGAACTATTGGGGTTTGATTGTTTTATATGTGATATTAGTGCATCTGATTAGATGATATGATTATGGATATATTTCTGACATGATTTGTTGATGATGCAGGCTGAAGATAGATTTCCGACCAGACTCACATGTGGAGTAGAGGGGTCATGCACGACTACTAGAGATGTTGAGGGAGAGGTGTGGACAATAGCCCTGCCACAGTCTACTAGCACTCCCGCCGTGGCTCAAACTATAGGTTAACGACTACCTAGTTCGAGAATACCCACGATGTCGTGAGGGTCGATTGCGACAGTCGCTCACGATGATTCTAAGGGGCGCGCAATAAGGAAGGGGCCTTATTCTTTAGAGGCCCTTAGTCTCCCACAAGATAACCTAGTGGAGTATTGACTCCAGGGGTTTTTGATGTCTACCAAGTTAGTGAAGAGGTGAGTGGCATCCTTGGAGCACGTGGTGCATCCTGAAGGGGACGTCGCACAAGAAAAAATGGAAAGAGGTGAGTGGCACCCTTGGAGCACGTGGTGTGTCCTGAAGGGCATGTCACGCAAGAAAAAATGGAAAGAGGCAAGTGGCACCCTTGGAGCACGTAGTGCATCCTGAAGGGCACGTCACGTTTTTAATTAATAAATGGATGAACCTAGATGGCCCTAGGAAGAATAACATGATAAGAAAAATTTGAAACATTTTCCCTAATAAAATGTTGCCCAGCCTCGAATATTAAAATCTAGGTCTAGGTGAAACTTGCGGTAAAAGAAGAATATTTGTATAATAATAATAATAATAACAATAAATATATAATAATGATAATCATCATTAATCTTGTGACAAGAAGAGGGTAAGAAATTAAATTGATTTATAAAAATCTTTTGGGATAAAATTTAAAAAGGGGGAAATAATTGTTTTACTATATGATGCTAATTAAAATTCATTCATTAAAAAGAAAAAGGGGAAAAGGGGTAAGTTATTTCACATGCCTTTTTGAGTTTAAATAAAAAGGGGAAAGAGGGAAATATAAAATAATTAGGAAACTAGTAAAAAGTGGGAAACATAAAAAGAAAAGGGAAACACAAGGAAAAAACAGAGAGTCTAACTTAGTAAGGTATCTAGCATTAACGAACTTTCTAATTTAAACTGAAATAGTAAATTAATAAGGGGGAAAGTCATTAAAACTTGTAAGGGAATATGGGGACACCTAGGAGAGATTCTAGGATTGACTTTAGGTAGGTGAGGGAAATAAGGGTAATTAATTAATTAATGAAATTAATTTTTGGAGGAATGAAGGGGATGGGTGACACATGTACGGGGAGGATTTTTATGAATTAAATTATTAAACATTAAATTAAATGGGATTTTGGGAAAGTAAAGGACTTATAAAATCTATATAATGGAGGGAGGAGAAGGATGATGGATCTCTTCTGTTTGCGTAACGTTGTGCTGCAGAAATTTATACTTGACTGACTTAGCTTGTGGTAGTTGGGATACCCAGCTCGGTGAGGAGTGGTAGCTCGGTCTTGCGAGGAGAGATGGGAGATAGTTGATTCTCTGGTTAGAGTCAGTGGCCCCTTTGAGGCTCAGGGGGCTAAGGGGGAAGAAGAGTACCCCTAGCGTTGGCTAGGAGGTATCGGTGAAGTCTCATCAGTCGGCAAGCGAGAGTTGCACAAACTGTGCAGGACATCAACTCAGAGCGGGAGATTGGGAAACGATACAATTCCTTTATTGCTGCATGGTATATGGTTAGTAAGATTTATGCTTTTAGTTCTACATGTTTAATTGGGTATGGAAAATGATTGTCTTAGCATTCTATTTGATGACTGAAATTTTCCCCATAGCCTTTAGCTTGATGTTGATTTTCCATGGCCTTTGATCCCTGGATGTCTTGACCGTCCTGTGGTTTATGGATTGTGATGATTGCGGTTTATTTTTTCCTTTGTCCCTAAATCATCAGTCCACGCCTGAGAAGTCAGCCAAGAGCCTGATCTACGGTTGTCACCTCGGTGTTAATAGACCTATGGATCTAAATGCCCTGCTTTTATTTGCGTGGATGATGAGCGAAGGATGTTCCTGCCAGTTGTCTAACCTTGTTGTTTGTTCTGGGTTGAATGAATCTTTCACCTTGCTGCATTGATTACCTCTGAGGTGTTTTTTCTTCCCACAGCGAACCGCTTTTGATCCACTGCGTTGATCCCCAAGTTTAATACCCTTTCTGGCATTTAGTTAAGGATGAGTTTTAATGTTTCTCCTGGCGGTTTTTGTGTGTTTTTCCTTACTTTTGTTCTTCCATTACTCTATGAATTCACTCTGTGTTCCCGTGATTCAATGGATTTTACCTTCTGCATTTTGCTTGTGTTAAACCTCCACTCTTCTTGACTATTGACAACTTTCACCCATGCGAATTAACCAACTTCTATTAACCACCCACAAATTTACTACCCATTTGATTTTGATGTTAGAGAAGATTTGTACATTGAGAATCGATTGTTAGTATTCAGTTACGTTGGATTATGGCCTGTGAATCTCTACATCTGGCAAGTAATTTCCCTTTTGCAATGTAAACTGTTGAAGGTGTTTTTGGTCGGCGAATTATTCACTGTAGAGCCAATGAATTTGTTTTTTTTTTCTGGGCAGCAATAGTTGCCTGTCTCCTAGCAATTTTTCTACTTGATTAAGGCCGCCAGCCGAAGCTTGTTAACCTCTGCAAATCACCATTAATCCCAGCAAGTGACCTTGCCTTCTTCGCTGTGAAAAACTGTGATCATTCTTCCCACGAATTACCTCACACCGTTTTTATTACATCTGCGAATTTGACTGTGTAGACCAGCGTTTTCAGCTTGTATCGGCGTGTTTTTATCATTGATTTTATAGTGTTTATATCATTGTGTTTAAATTGATTTTATCATTGAATTTGACACTTTTATCACTGATTTTACAACCTGTTTAACCATGAAATTTTACAGCGTTTTTATCACTGTTTGTACATTGTTTTTCCCTAGTAAACTGCAACGAATATCATCTTACATCAAAATCATTGCACCAGTATTTACCACGAAGTTATCTCATTTCAGTGAATAGTTTAGCTCCTGTAAATTACAATGAATTTTCCATTAAATGTGGACTGCATTTTTCTGTTGGAATGACCATGATTTTTCCTTAAAATGTTCACTGCGTTTTGCTGTTGAATGGCTACGAGTTTGCCTTAAATTTTGACTATCCTTTTTTAACCTGGAGATGACAACAATTTTAGAAAGCTAACTTTTGCTTCGGTGTCCTTACCCCCGAATTTTCTTTTCTTTTGTCTGACAACAATAATAATTGTCATTTTGGTTCTGGACAACTTTCCCCCTAATATAACTAGCAATGATAACTATGGTTGTAGGATATAGTCTAACAATAGATTTAGGTGCATTGAATGGCTCTGAATGACATTAAATTTGATCGGGCATATAGCAATTAATCTCTCTAGATGAATTGGGCATGAAATCTCATTGAATGCATATGGCAGTAAATCTCATTGAATTATTTGGCATTTATGGCTTGTAATGTACATCTTGTCTTCTCGTTAATGTGATATTCAATTGTTAATTGCTGAGTTAGATTGTATTAATGATAGATTGAATTGTGATTGTTGTCTAAATTGACATTTAGACTTGCGAATTAGATTGCACATGAGGTTTAATTAGCCTTGCACATTATTGACTAGTAGTCATCTAGAATTGCTAATTTGGATATGAGATTAAGTTAATTCGATATAGTTATGGTTAATTCGGAAAATTAGACTCTTTAATTTAAAGTTGTATTTCATGTTAAGATAGGTTGTAAATCACTGACTAGTTGTATTTAGACTGGTTAATTTAGATCTGTAATTAACGCTTCTTTAGATGGTAAAAATTGACTGATTTAGACATGATTAAGGGGTTGGGTTGCTGACGAAGTCATGTGTTGGATTGCATCTCGTTGACCTAATGTTGGGGTGTGGGTGTAGGCTTGTGTCAATTGTTTCGCCTCCTAGCGCGTTGTATTTTCTTGAATCCTTGGTCTCGTTAGGATTGTTGCGCCAAGGTTATTGACGCGCCTATCATCGGGGAACAACATGTTTCCGAATGAGGGGATCATGGCACACCCTATTTGATAGAGGCGAATGACAACTTGGCCGGAGTCTGTGTTACCCAGTGTGGGTGTTGATCGTTGTAGTCGTTTTTGGCGCATGGGTTGTGACGCCTTCATTCGTTGGGTTCACGCGCCTTGAGGTTCTTGTCCTTGGTTGTCAAGGTCGTTGTGTAGGGAGGGTGCGTCTTCCCTTAGTTGTAGGCGAGTAGTCATTTATCCTTGTTGTGTTACACATGGTCCACCCAGTTACCCTTGTTCCAGTGCGTGGAGTCGTAGTTTCCTGTTTCTTGGATTGCGTGCTTGCGTTCGTCGTCAATTGTGTGGTTAAACTATTTTCGTCACCTCCTTCTTGCCCGAAAATAAAATAAAATTCCATCTTCTGTTTCGCTTGTAGTCATAACGATGGGGTCGTCACATATGGTATCAGAGCCAGGTTTGAACCCGTGACTTGGGATCACTATGAATTTTGTTGTTATGATTTAATTATAATGTTGCTAATTGAGTTGACTTGTATCCATGCATGTAATCATGGTTAGAGGACTTTATAGAGGCAGATGACGAGGTTCTAGGGGAGGAGGCACGATGCCTCCAACAACATACATGCCTAAGGGGTCCAACCCCCAGGGAGATGAATAGGTTGTCGGGCAGGAGTAGATAGTTGTGGGTGATGTGGTTGGAATGATGAGGTATTTTCAGCGGATGTCTAAGGCACTGATTAGCCATTTGGACAGAGATGAGTCTAGGGCGTTGGAACCCTCTGAGGGTCCACCGTGCGCTCTGGTTGGTACTGGTAGTATTCAGCGTGAACTTGAGAAAGTCAAATTTCCCGAGTTCTTTGGTGCCCCAGACGGCGCAGTCGTCGAGTCATGGTTGGAGAATATGGCGATGTGCTTTTCACTTTGTGACTATACCTCCAACATGAAGGTCCACATGGCGGTCTTTCAACTGAAGGGAAGCACTCTTCTATGGTGGAAGATGACCCTACCGCAGCTAAACATGGCCATTGAAGATGTGTCATGGGAACTTTTCGAGGAACGATTCCAAGAGAGGTACCTATTAGAGGAATTCATTGAGCATAAGCTCAACGAGTTCAACACCTTACAACAGGACGGTTGTACAGTGCCCGAGTACGAGGCCCGTTTTATGGAGTTGCTTTGGTATGCTCCACATCTTAATACTAAGAAACTTAAGGTCAACAGTTTTGTGTTCGGCCTTAATGGATGCTTACGTGCAAAGGTTAGGATTATGATGCCTCAAACCTTGCATGATGTTGTCTAGAAGGCCCTCATAACTGAGGAGGATATTATCAGTGGGGGTTAGAGCAGGACTCCAGCGAGACCAATAAGGCAGGACCTGTCATATAGGTCGCAACAACATCAGACACCAGCCAGACATGCGCCAGGATATCATGGCTTCCAGAGGGGATCCACTTTCACTACACCTCGACGACTGACGCCTCAGCAACAAACACCTTAGCGGGAACTGCAACATCAACAACAGTGTCGACCGCAGTAACAACAGTTTAGGCCTATTCAGTAGAACAAACCAAGATTCCAGGCCGATGGGCCATCATATTCTACTTCGGGTACTAGGATTACTGGACCAAAGAACGGGTGTTGGATGTGTGGGGAGCCACACTACTAGCGTGACTGCCCTGTAGAGAGGACTAGAGCATCTGGATAAGCTGGAACCACTACTATGGGAGATAAGGGCAAGGCCCATCGGATTCATGCAGCGGTGAATAACCATTAAGTAGAGCACTAGTTGACTGTGCTTGAGACGTCAAGTACCATCGTTGACCAGACCCTTAGTATTTTGATAGATCTCGGTGCTACCGAGAGTTTCATTTTTGGTGCAATGCTAAAAAGGATTAAGGTAAAGGTAGTCGAATAGGACGAGTTTATCTTTGTAGAGATGGCTTTGGTAGCCAAACAAAAGGTTGGAGGAAAGGTTACGGGTTGTACCCTTAACCTGGGAGAGTTTGTCACCAGGGCCAACCTATACGTCACGATCTTAGGATATTATGACATCGTGATCGGTATGGACTGGTTGGAATTGCATGAGGCGATACTCAACTGTCAGATGAAACGGTTGAGCTTGGTCGATGATGAGGGACAAAGACGTGTGATTGTAGGACGAAACCAGGGAGTTTCCCTGAGGTTCATCTCTTCCTTGCAGCTACGGAAGAGCATGCGCAAGGGATGTACGCTTTATGTGATCCTTGCGTTAAATGAGAAGGGAGTAGAAGAAGGTCTAGAGCACCTTCCTATGGTGAGACAGTATGTAGACGTCTTCCCAGAGGAGTTACCTGGGATGCCGCCAGAGAGGGAATTGGAGTTTACTATAGACCTAAAACCAGGGACTGAATCGATAGCGAGAACACCTTATCGGATGTCGACCCTGAAGTTACAGGAGTTGAGAATGCAACTGAAAGAATTGTTCGACCTAGGACTGATACGTCCAAGTGTGTTACAGTGGGGTGCACCTGTTAATTTCATACGAAAGAAGGATGGGTCGTGGAGGCTCTGCATTGACTACCGTCAATTGAACAAGGCAACGATCAAGAATCAATATTCGTTGTTGAGGATAGATGATCTGTTTGACTAGATGAAGGGTGTGACAGTGTTCTCAAAGATCGATTTATGATCAGGGTATCACCAGTTACGGATCAAGGAGGATGATGTCTCTAAGACCAGGGATGATTTTAAGGATGAAAAATTATTTTAAAATGTAGAAACCTTGGCGAATCTTACTAATCCTTCATATGTCAACTATAAATGTTTGGTGATATTTTTGTAAAAATATTCAAATTTCTAAGTATTTTATATATATTTTATAAAATTTTGGCAATTTTTAAGGTAAAATAATTTCATCCTATAGAATTTGGGTGAATCATTTTTAAAATAACGAATCTCGTTTTTGGAAAAACCATGGAAAATTAGCCCATGAGCGAAATTTAGCCCCTAAAATCATCCTTGTCTAATACCACCTTTAAGATGACGTTTGGACATTATGATTTTACTATTTTACCATTTGGACTGACAAACTCCCCAGGGGTATTTATGAGTTTGATGAACGGGGTGTTCTGCGAGTACTTGGACAAGTTCGTCCAAGTATTCATTGACGATATTTTGATTTACTCTGGGACGATAGAGGAGCATGAAGAGCACTTGTGCTTGGTACTACAGTGTCTGTGAGAGCACAAATTGTATGGGAAGTTGTCCAAATGCTCATTTTATCAATCGAAGATTCATTACTTAGGGCATGTCATCTCTGGTGAAGGTATCGTCGTGGATCCAACAAAGGTAGAGGCTATTATGGAAAGGCCTATGCCAACGAATTTCCCAGAAGTGCGTATCTTCATGGGTTTAGTAGGATACTATCGATGGTTCGTCGAGGGATTTTCGAAGATATTGAATCCGATCACTGAATTGAAGAAGAAGAGCAAGAAGTTTGTTTGGAATGAGAAATGCGCGAAATAATTTCGGAGGCTCAAGGAGTTGTTGACAATGGAACCAATACTAAAGGTCCCTGACATGGACGCGGACTTCTTGGTTTGCATTGATGCATCCAAGGAAGTCTTAGGTGGAGTCTTTATACAAGATGGTCGAGTGATCGCATATATCTCAAGGAAACTGAGAAGGCATGAGGAGAACTATGCGACACATGATTTGGAGTTGTTAGCCATTGTTTATGACTTGAAGGTTTGGAGACACTACCTTGTTGGATGAAAATTTGAACTAAGGAAAGACCACTGTGGACTACAACACATATTTATGCAAAGCGACTTGAACGCACGACAATCGCGTTGGTCATAATTACTTAGAGAGTACGACTTCGATATTACTTACATAAAAGGAATAGTGAATCGAGTGGCAGATGCATTGAGTCAGAGACCACGTATCTTTTTGGTGTTGCCTCTTCAGACTAATATACATGAAAAGAGTCTAACTTTACAGCGTGACGATGACTGGTACAAAGAGGTTGAGGGTTTTATCGGACAAAACACAATGATGGTACCAAGATTTGTAGGATTTACGTTTGATGACGATGGATTATTGAGGTTTAAAAATAGGATTTACATACCACTGAACGATGAGTTGAGGAGCTTGATCCTAATCGAGGGTCTTAGAGAATTATACATGGCTCACCCGGGAGTCACGAAGATGAGGGCGAACCTTAAACCCTTATTCTTATGGAAAGGAATGAAGGCAAACATAGTCAACTATGTGGCCAAATGTTTAGAATGTCAGCAGGTAAAGGTTGAACATAGATATCCAGCAGGATTAATACAACCACATGCTATTCCAGAATCGAAATGGGAGGTTATTTCGATGGATTTTATTGTTGGATTGCCACTAACGGTAAGGAGACATGACTCGATTTTCGTAGTAGTCGACACTCTGACGAAGAGTGCTCATTTTATTCCTATGTGTATGACGTATCAAGCACCTGACATAGCTAGAGTTTTCATCAGTGAGATTGTGAGGGTGCATGGTGTGCCTAAGAGGATTATATTTGATTGAGGATCGGTGTTTACTAGACGATTTTGGACAAGTTTCCAAGAGGCCTTGGGAACCCAAATTAACTTTAGTACTGCGTATCACCCAGAGACTGACGGGCAGACTGAACAAACGAACCCGAACTTGGAGTACATGTTGTGCATGTACGTTATGGACCAACAAAAGCGTTGGCAAGAATTCTTGCCATTGGTGGAATTCGCTTATAACAACAGTTACCAAAGCACCATTAAGATGGCACCTTTCGAGTTTCTTTACGGGGAACCATGCCAGACGCCTTTGATTTGGGATCAGCTTGAGGATAGGGTCCATGTGGGACCATAAGTGATCCAAGAAATGGAAGAGAAAATGAAAAAAATAAGACAAAGGATTAAAGAATCTTAGGATCGACAGAAGAGTTATGTGGATGTGCACCATGTCGATCGTAGTTACAAGGTTGGCGATCGATTCTTCTTGCGGGTTAAACTGCATAAGAGTTCGATCAAGTTTGGAAAGGGAGCTAAAATGTTGGACAACTGAGAGGGGGGGGTGAATCAATGGTTACCGTGCTTAAACAATTATGCTTCTTTTAAAATCTTTACAAGGCACTCAATGATGATCACAATAATGCAGGGAAATAAACAATGGCACATTCAACATTAGTCACATATATGAGAAACACAGAGATAGATATTTCCTGAGGAAACCCATACAGGGTAAAAAACTCTTTTTCTTTATATGATAAGTAATAGTTACATTCTTTACATTATCATACATATGAGCACCAACTCATAATGAGGCTACAACCTCAGTTTTGCAAGTTGCTACTTGCTGAGAGCACCAACTCTCTGTTTTCTCTAGCACCCACTAGAAGGAAGCACCAACTCCTTGGTTTCTCTAGCACCAACTAGAAGGAAGCACCAACTTCCAATCATACAAGCACCAACCTATATAACAAAGAACAAGAGTTCTCCCTTGCACCACCCTACCACCCTAGTTTCTATGGCTACTACCAGATGGAAGCTAAAAATCCCTGTGTTCAAGCACCCACTTGAACCTATGAGGACAAGAGTCCTGCCTAGCACCTCCCTACCACCTTGGATTATAAATCTTTTCTACTAAAACTTATTACAGTGATATAATGTTCAACAATTTCTTACCAGACTCATCACTGTTATGTTGCATCTCGTTGCTCTATCTGCCTCACTGCCTTCCTTCACACATGACTTGCACTGTCTGTTCTTTTTCTTTTTATGCTTTGTATGCCATGTCCATTCACTGCACAGTTCCTCTTCTGTTCAATTCTGCTGCTGCATTCTCCTCCTTCTTTTCGCATGAATCACCTTCAACAACATCGACTACAACAACTCCAACAACAACATCAACCCCATCTCTTCTCCGTACCGTGTATATATAGTTTTTGTGCACCTTGTGCATGCAATATTCGCCATTCCTCTGCATGCTCACACCACGCCAATTTCCTCCACATCTCAAGTGCTCTGCCTGATCATCATCGTGACTCTTCAGCTTCTCTGGAAGTTCAACCCATGTGTCTATCATCACTAGGTGTTATGCCGAGATTCCTTTTTCTCTTTGGCAGTTGAGACTCTTCATCTTCTCTGTTACATTCAAGCTCACCCTCTCTATTTCAGCTACAGACTTCAATGCTCATCCATCTGTCAATCCCCTCTAAGAATAGTCTTCCTTCACTGGACGAATCTTGGAGACTCTTCATCTCCTCTAGTGATCACACAGAGTCTCTTCGAATCTTCTGGCAAACACCATCAATGGTTTCTGGAAGTTTCACTGTGTTTTGCATCAGTAGCCCTCCGATATCCTTCAGTTTCATCTGCATCATTGAATGATCTTCATTAAACTTGCCTTTATTTCATATTTCGGCATTTCGGCTTTCCTGTGGCCAAGTGTCTTGTCAGTCCATGTCGCGATCTCCGAAACTCTGAAACGGAGATTTTTTGCGCTAGCTCCTTCCTTTATATGACCATGGCCATGACCAAGTGCTTGTTCATAACGTGCTTTTCATGATTTCGCATTTCACCTTTTCGTTAATCCCGTTGTGAAGTTTCTCGACTTTCCAAGTCACGATCCCCGAAACGTCGAAAAGGAGCTTGTCTGCATGTACTCTTCTCTTCATCTCTTCGATGGTGTGACCACCGGCTGAGACCACACGCTTATGCATAAATTGCTTTCACGATTTCACATTTCGTGAATCTGGAGATGAGGCATCTCGACTCTCCAAGTCATGATAGGGTGAAAATCCAAGATGGAGCTCAGATCGACGGTCCATGTTCTTGGTGATCCGACAGTCTTGATCTTTTCGCGATCTCGCATCTCACCATTCCTTAGATGGAGGTTCTCGTCACTCCAAATCGCGATGGGCGAAGCTCCAAGATGGAGCTTAGATCAACGGTCCTCATTCTTGGTGATCTGACGGTCCTGATCTTTTTGTGATCTCGCATCTCGTTGATCCTTAGATGGAGATTCTCTTCACTCCAAGTCGTGATAGGCAAGACTTTGAGATGGATCTCAGATCAATGGTCCTCGTTCTTGGTGATCAGACGGTCCTGATATTTTTGTGATCTCTCATCTCGCTGATCCTTCGATGGAGGTTCTCGTCACTCCAAGTTGCGATAGGCGAGACTTCGAGATGAGATTAGATCAATGTGTAATGTCCCCCACCTCTTAGAGAGGTGATGAGGAGAATCAGTGGCCTGGGCACCCCCACTAGGTCATAGTCTCACACTGAGGGGAGGAAAGTCAAGAAGTTAAAAGTTATATTTTTAAGTTGACTTAAGAAAGGAAAAGGATAAAGGAGTAAAAGATAACTCAACAGAAGAATAGAAGAT
>ML780755.1:182911-192991 GCA_009831015.1 Picea engelmannii
TCAGATCTTTGCTTGTGCTTCTACATCTTGAATATATTGTGATCTCCATGTGTTGATGAATCTTGTATGCACTTAATAACTCAATAAATTAGTAGTAGTTAGTGATTCCAAGAAAGAATTTGGCTTGGGATCATTACACAATGGTCCATAATCTTAGTGTATTGACGGTCCAGATATCATCGTGAATTCGGATCTCACAATTCTTGTGATGAAGGGTCTCATCACTCCAAGTCACGATAGCCGAGACTCTGATATGGAGTCGGATCAACGGCCCAGATCAAACCTCGATCTGATGGCTAAGAGTGTTTCATGATTTCGCATATCGCGGATTCAAGAGGTTAGGGAACCCCGTTCGTTTAACTTTCTAATCAGCGACATGACGATATTTCGCCACGTGTCCTATGGAACCAACAATCCAGATCTTGTCATGATTTCGACACTTCACAGACCTTCTTTATGCTTGATCAACGGTCCACAATTATTGGTGATCTAACGGTCAAGATCTTTTTGTGAATTCGCATATCGCGAGTTTGAGCCTCTTTCCTTTGAATTTCTTGACCCGCGAAACTCTGAAATGGAGTCTTTGTGGTGCTCTGATATTTTGCCACGCGTCCTCTTGATCCAACGGTCCACGACTGTCCTATCCTCCTTGCAGCTTCACCATATATAATGAATATTGGTCCTTCATAGATACCCCAGATCCTACGGACCATATCTTCTCACGATTTTGCCACTTCACGATTTCACCACTTCACGATTTCGTCTTCTTGATGTGTAAGTTCTCGACACCTTCAAGTCCCAATCTACGAAACTCTAAAATGGAGTTTACTCTTCCGATGTTTCCATTCCATTATCCTTGCGCTGTTGTTCTTCTTCCTTACCTACCTTTCTGCTGATCTTCCTTGCTTGTTAAACATGTCCAACAATCCTCTGTACTATCTCTTATGATATTATCAAGCTTGTTCTGCAGCGTCTTCCCAAAATACTTCTGGTGCCCGTCTGTTACATTCTTGCTATACTCATGCCATCTTCACTGTTGTACTTTCCATCAATGACAAGCATACACTACCTGTTAAACATTTTCCAACATAAACTCTCTCCTAGGATCGTGGGACCTTTCGAGATTGTGGAAAGGAAGGGGCCTGTGGCCTATCGACTAGCATTGCCTGATTCTTTGAGGCATATGCACGATGTTTTTCAGGTATCTGTTTTGAGACATTATATTAGTGATCCTACACATGTTATTGAAATGAGTTCCTTGCAGGTATCGGACGAGGGGGTGCTCATGACTGAGCCGATCTTCATCTTGGTTCATCGCATTCGATAGTTATGGCATGGAACAATAGATCATGTCAAGGTCCAGTGGGACAACTATAGTCCACACTCAATGACCTGGGAGGACGCATATGATATGCGCCAACAGTTTCCATTTTTTTTTGATAGATAGACTTATGATACTGTGATACACATTGTTTCGACACTTATACTGTGAAACTTCAGGATGAAGTTTAGACCAAGAGGGGGTGTATGTAACATCTCGCTCTTGTGCACACTGAGAGAAATTATTCTTTGAGGACACTTGCTCTCAAGTGATACGAATTGTTATACTATTAAACATTTGATTTTGATTATGAGGTGTTATGGGTTGATGACATGTTGTTTTGCTTCATTGACATAGACAGGTTCTATTGAATCGGTTTTACTGAGGGTGCAAGAATTTGGACCTCGAGGATGCAGAGGCACTGATGGAACCCATTGGACTCTGGATCGAGTCGGGGAGTGAACTATTGGGGTTTGATTGTTTTATATGTGATATTAGTGCATCTGATTAGATGATATGATTATGGATATATTTCTGACATGATTCGTTGATGATGCAGGCTGACGATAGCTTGTCGACCAGATTCACATGTGGAATAGAGGGGTCATGAAGGACTATCAGAGATGTTGAGGGAGAGGTGTGGACAACAATGCTACCACATCCTACTAGCACTCCCACCGTGGCTCAAACTGCAGTTTAACTACTACCTAGTTTGAGAAGACCCACGATGCCATGAGGGTCGACTGCGACAGTCGCTCACGATGATTCTAAGGGGTGCGCAATAAGGCAGAGGCCTTATTCCTTAGAGTCCCTTAGTCTCCCACAAGATCACCTGGCGGAGTATTGACTCCAGGGGTTTTTGATGTCTACCAAGTCAGTCAAGAGGCGAGTAGCACCGTTGGAGCAAGTGGTGCGTCCGGAAGGGAATGTCCTGCAAGAAAAATTGGAAAGAGGCGAGTGACACCCTTGGAGCACGTGGTGCATCCTGAAGGGCACGTCGCGCAAGAAAAATGGAAAGAGGCGAGTAACACCCTTGGAGCACATAGTGCGTCCTGAAGGGCACATCGCATTTTTAATTAATAAATGGATGAACCTAGATGGCCCTAGGAAGAATAACGTGATAAGAAAAATTTAAAACATTTTCCCTCATAAAATGTCGCCCAGCCTCGAAAATTAAAATCTAGGTCCAGGTGAAACTTGCATTTAAAGAAGAATATTTGCATAAAATAAAAATACAATAATAATAATAAATATATAATAATGATAATCATCATTAATCTTGTGACAAGAAGGGGGTAAGCAATTAAATTGATTTATAAAAATGTTTTGGGATAAAATTTAAAAAGGGGGAAATAATTGTTTTACTATATGATGCTAATTAAAATTCATTCATTAGAAAGAAAAAGGGGAAAAGGGGTAAGTTATTTCACATGCCTTTTTGAGTTTAAATAAAAAGGGGAAAGAGGGAAATCTAAAATAATTAGGAAACTAGGAAAAAGTGGGAAACATAAAAAGAAATGGGAAACACAAGGAAAAATAAGAGAGTCTAACTTAGTAAGGTATCTAGCATTAAAGAACTTTCTAATTTAAACTCAACTAGTAAATTAGTAAGGGGGAAAGTCATTAAAACTTGTAAGAGAATATGGGGACACCTAGGAGCAATTCTATGATTGACTTTAGGTGGGTGAGGGAAATAAGGGTAATTAATTAATTAATGAAATTAATTTTTGGAGGAATGAAGGGGATGAGTGACACATGTACAGGGATGATTTTTATGAATTAAATTATTAAACATTAAATTAAATGAGATTTTGGGAAAGTAAAGTACTTCGAAAATCTATATAATGGAGGGATGAGAAGCATGATGGATCTCTTCTGTTTGTGTAACATTACACTGCATAAATTTATACTTGACTGACTTAGCTTGTGGGAGTTGGGATACCCAACTCGGTGAGGAGTGGTAGCTCGACCTTGCGAGGTGAGCTAGGAGCTAGATGATTCTCTGGTTAGAGTGTGTGGCCTCTTTGCGGCTCATGGGGCTAAGGGGGAAGAAGGTTACCCCTAGCATTGGCTGGGAGGTACCAGTGAAGTCTCATCGATTGGCAAGTGGGAATTGCACGAACCACGTAGGACATCAACTCAAAGCGGGCGATTGGGCAACAATACACTTCCTTTATTACTGCATGGTAGATGGTTAGTAATATTTATGCCTTTACTTATGCATGTTTAATTGGGTACATAAAATGATTGTCTTAGCATTCTAGTTGATGATTGGAATTTTCCCCATAGCCTTTAGCTTGATGTTGATTTTCCATGGCCTTCGATCCCTGCATGTCTTGACCATCTTGTGGTTTATTGATTGTGATGATTGCGTTTTATTTTTTCCTTCATCCCTAACTCATCAGTCCACGCCTGAGCATTCATCCAGGAGCCTAATCTACGGTCATCACTTCGGTGTTAATAGACCTATGGATCTAAACACCCTACTTTTCTAGGCATGGATGATGAGCGAAGGATGTTCCTGCCAGTCGTCTAACCTTGTTGTTTGTTCCAGGTTGAGTGAGTATTTTTCCTTGCTGCGTTTATTACCTATGAGGTGGTTTTTCTTCTTACAACGAACTACTTTTGATCCACTTCATTGATCCCTGCGTTTAATACCCTTTCTGGCATTTAGTTAAGGATGAGTTTTAATGTTTCTCCTGGCGGTTTTTGTGTGTTTTTCCTTACTTATGTTCTGTCATTACTCTAGGAATTCACTCTGTGTTCCTGTGATTCAATGGCTTTTACCTTCTGCATTTTTATTGTGTTAAACCTCCGCTCTTCTTGACTGTTGACATATTTCACCCATGCGAGTTAACCCACTGCTATTAACTACCCACAAATTTACTACCCATTCGATTTTAATGTTAGAGAATATTTGTACATTAAGAATCGGTTGTTAGTATTCAATTACGTTGGATTATGGCCTGCGAATCTCTACATCTGGCAAGTAATTTCCCTTTTGCAATGTAAACTGTTGAAGGTGTTTTTGGCCGACGAATTCTTCACTGTAGAGCCAAAGACTTTCCTTTTTTTTTTTTTTTCTGCGAAGCAATCATTGGCTGTCTCTTGACAATTTTCCACTTGATTAAGGCTGCCATCTGAAGCTTGTTAACCTCTGCAAATCGCCATTAATCCCAGCAAGTGACCTTTCCTTCTTCGCTGTGAAAAATTGTGATCATTCTTCCCACGAATTACCTCACTCTATTTTTATTACCTCTGTGAATTTGACTATGTAAACCAGTGTTTTAAGCTTGTATCGACGTTTTTTTATCACCGATTTTATAGTGTTTATATCACTGTGTTTAAATCGACTTTATCACTAAATTCAACACTTTTATCACTGAGTTTACAACCTGTTTAACCATGAAATTTCACAGCGTTTTTATCACTGTTTGTACAACGCTTTTCCCCAGTAAATTGCAATGAATATCATCTTACAACAAAATCATTGCTCCAGTATTTACCACGAAGTTATCTCATTTTAGTGAATAGTTTAGCTCCTGTTAATTACCACGAATTTGCCATTAAATGTGGACTGCGTTTTGCTTCTAGAATGACCACGATTTGTCCTTAAAATGTTGACTGCATTTAGTCGTTGAATGGCCACGAGTTTGCGTTAAATGTTGTTTGCGTCTTTTTAACCTAGAAATGAAAGCAATTTTAGACAACTAACTTTTGCTTCGACGTCCTTACCCCTGAGTTTTCTTTTCTTTTTTCTGACAACAATAATAATTGTCATTTTGGTTCTGGACAGCTTTCCCCCTAATATAACTATCAATGATAACTATGGCTATAGGATATAGTCTAACAATAGCTTTAAGTGCATTGAATGGCTCTGAATGAAATTAAATTTGATCATGCATATAGCAATTAATCTCTCTAGATGAATTGGGCATGAAATCTCATTGAATGCATATGGCAATAAATCTCATTGAATTATTTGGCATTTATAGCTTGTAATGTACAAATTGTCTTTTCATTAATGTGATATTCAATTGTTAATTGTTGAGTTAGATTGTATTAATGATAGATTGAATTGTGATTGTTGTCTAAATTGACATTTAGACTTGCGAATTAGATTGCACATGAGGTTTAATTAGCCTTGCACATTATTGACTAGTAGTCATCTAGACTTGCTAATTTGGATATGAGATTAAGTTAATTCGATACAGTTATGGTTAATTCGGCAAATTGGACTCTCTAATTGAAAGTTGTATTTCATGTTAAGATAGGTTGTAAATCACTGATTAGTTGTATTTAGACTGATTAATTTAGATATGTAATTAATGATTAAGGGGCTGGGTTGCTGACGAAGTCATGTGTTGTCTCGCGTCTTCATTCGTTTTCGCCTTCTTGTGTCTCGTCAACCTAATGTTGGGGTGTGGGTCTAGGCTTGTGTCAATTTTTTCACCTCCTAGCGCACTGGATTTTCTTGAATCCTTGGTCCCGTTAGGATTGTTGCACCAAGGTTATTGACACGCCTATCGTCGGGGAATGGACTGATTCTAGATGAGGGGATCATGGGGTGCCCTATTTGATAGAGGCGAACGATATCTTGGTCGGAGTCCATTTTACCTAGTGTTGGTGTTGATCGTTGTAGTCGTTTTTGGCACATGGGTTGTGACTCCTTCATGCATTGGGTTCACGTGCTTTGAGGTTCTTTTCCTTGGATGTCAAGGTTGTTGTGTCGGGAGGGGGTGTTGTCCCTTAGTTGTAGGCAAGGTCATGTTGTGTCAGGCAGGTAGTTGTTTCTCCTTGTTGTGTTATGCATGTTCCTCCCAGTTACCCTTGTGCCAGTGCGTGGAGTCGTAGTTGCCTGTTGCATGGACTGTGTGCTTGTGTTCATCGTTAGTTGTGTGGTTAAACCTTTTTCATCGCCTCCTTCTTGCCCAAAAAATAAAAAATAAAAAAAAATGCATCTTTTGTTTCGCTTGTAATCGTAACGATGGGGTCGTCACACATATTCTCCTCAATCTTAACAACCATTGATCCATGGCTTAACAACCAATTGGTCCATGATCTCTATTTAAAGAGCATGGAGGGTCATTTGTCGATGATCGATTGTGAGAAACTCTCTTGTAAAATCTCTCTGTAATCTTTTTATTTTTCATTAATAAATTGCTCCAAGTGGCCGTGTTGTCTAGGGCCTTGGATTATTACCTATAGGGGTTTAACAACATCAAAACATTGGTGTGTTGATATTTGATATGGTTGTGTGGGTGGTTATTGAAGGTGTTCATCCTCTATTGGAATACTTGTGTTGTCGAGCATGGTAACCATGGCATCAATACCCATAAGTGTTGTGTTTTCATAGGTTCGTGCCAAGGGTTGAAGCTTGGCTTCCATCTATATAATACCAGGCCCAAGGGTTCCCACAACTGTTGAAGTCAAATGATAACATCAAAATCATCGATACTTCTAAACTAAAAACGTATCCATTCCATAAGAAGAATATGAAAGAGTTTCATGTATCCAATTAACCTCTTCCACCCTAAATCCATCCATTTCTTTAAGGTTACACCATTAACCACCTTACTAGTAAAATGACCCACCAATGCTTTACTAGAAAACTCCTCAAACCGATTTAGAGCCACATCATAACTGAGCACCATATTGACTCTCTATCATTTACATCGAATATATGTATTTGAGTGTCTAATCCCCTATCCTTCACCTCCAATTTTCATCTCTATGAATACTAACTAGGATTGCAAATGCAAGAAAGTCTCAACATGCACAAAGACAATCTCCACGCTTTTCCATGTCACATTCTCTCTGATCTTGTTTGGAGTACTACTAATCACTTCACATTGATATTTTTCAAGATAAGGATGAGGATATCCTACCATGTCCCTTCCATATTTTGTCTTAGGAGGAGATGGAAAAGGGTTATTCTTTCCACCTGTAGAATTCACATCAGATCCCAAGCCCTGTACCAACTCTACATCATCTTTCTTAAATTCCTACACACACTACCATATTTCAAACAACTCGTCTTGAGTGTGAAAGATGGATGATGGACTCATGAGGTCATCCTCACTATATTCCACCTTGTCTATCCCACCATCCATTACCTAAGTTCACTAGAATAACACTCCCCCAAACTATAGAAACACTAGAAGTGCATCATCGAATCATAGACCATCCTAATTTTTCATATAATGTATCTCTATCTAGTCAAGAAAGCACACATAAATCTTGTGTACAATGAACATTCTGCCAGGGCACAATTATGTTTTTCTCTACGTCTAGGGTTTTCTTACTTCAGATGGATATGAGTCTCACATCGATTCTCATTCTCATTCTCATTCACTTTTCAACAATTTGGAAAAGAACCAAAAATTCTCTGCAAAACTTCACAGCTTGAAAGAATCTAGAAAATAATACTTCCAAAAAACTTTGACAAATCTTGTTAATTCATAAAATGTCAATCATAATCATATGTTAAACAATATATTTATAAATAAATTCGAACTTATAATAATTTTATTCGTAAAATATCAATCATAAAATGTTTAATAATCATAGAGGGGATTTCACAGTGGAACATATGAAATATCATTTTTGGGATCAATTGTGTAGAGTGAGTCATTAATCTATGATAGGAGAGCACGATCATGCGGAAAAAACGTTATGGGTTTTTTCTTCTCTAAGAACCCCATTAATGGTCAATTTTTTCCCCTCCTTTATCTCCTTCGTTTCCTTAGACTTATCTTTGGAAATTAATGATTTCCTACAAATAGGCCCTGGTTTGGAATCCACTGGTGTGTGTCCCCCTTTGACCTCCCTCTTATCTAACTCTGGCTTATGCTTTCTTATCCAAATTTGGTAATACAAGGACATAGAGGGCTTACATTAGATATCAAAGACTACATAGGTATCTCGTTGTTCATGAGACCTCTCCCCTTACATCCTTTCAAAACCCTCCTGATGAATATGGTCTTCACAAGGATGAATTGGACCTAATAAAAACTCATTGACAGGGGCATACAGATACTCCAGAACCCTTTCCAGATTCGAGACAAGGGGATGTATTGTTACAGAATCATCAAGCAAAATGGAATTGGAAGAAACATGATTTTCGACACCTTTGCTACAACTCGTTGGAATGAACACCTTACTTGTATCCATATCCACTTATTTTTCCACCTTAGAAGCATATTGTTTCATATGAACCAATAAGTCTTGTTATCTGCTAGATCCATCGAAAGCGAAGTAACCTTCTCATCTTCCACCAAACATTTCTTTACCCACACTTTTCTCCTTGGCTTCCACGAAGGATTTATCAATGGATAATATTTCCAAATATGGCTAATTTCCTGATACTCCGTACATGTAAAATAAAATCACCAATAATAAAAAGGTTGCACCAACACCTTGTTCCGTCACTTGAGCTCAAGTTCTATCGGTAACCCTTTCCTAATGTCAACCTCCACTAGGACCCTAGCCAACTTTTTGTTGACTAAGTCCCATCAATTTTCCTCATGATCCAAGTGGATACTAGTGGCCACCCACCTGTTCCACTAATTCATAATGGTTCCACATCTTGGTAGTTTTTCTATGGTTTTTTGGGTCCCAAACTTCCAAGGCCATTTTGAGGCCCTAAAAGACAGTTTTCTGACATGGGAACACACAACATGTAATCGAAGGAAAATACTAGGCCAAATGGAATGTGTATTTCTCAACTAGACCTTTCTAATGGGGTACCGAGCACCCTAAACAAAGATTGTATGAAAAATTTGTGCCCCAGGTGTTGGAGCCGCCCCTGTGTTTTCACCTCGCACAATTCCGAATATTCTGATATTTGAGATCTAAAGTTGTTTTTCTTTCCCTTTTCCTTCCAAAGTCATAAAACTCTGAAAAAACTTTTGTTGCTTGAATAGTAATGCTTTGTCACTTACAAAGGGCCCGTTTTTCGCAAGTATGTTTGTCCTTAGGATTTTTCAAGTTTCGTGATCTCGCAAGTCAGACACCTTATTTCTTGAATTCACAAGTCCCGAGTCGCGAGAATGCGAACTCGGTTTTAATTTTCGTCCAAGGCAAGAATAGTATAAGACCTTTAAACCTTGATTATGACATCGTCGGGGTTTCGCACCTCAACATTTCTCGACCCTAAATTTTTGTTTTCTCAACCCCGAGAGCCGAGAACGTGATAATTTTTAAATAACCATAGTCAAGAACCAAGAGTAAACAACTAACCATAGTTAAACTTGGTTCTCGGCACATCGCCTCTCGGCATTTTCTTTCATAAAGCTAAAATATCCAAAACTCCGATTCGTGAAGTCGCGACATAATTATATTGAGCATTAATTATTGCTGCATCGCAATATCGCGACTCGGCATATCGTTCTCCTAAAAACTTGTCTTCGAATTCCCGATTCACGATCCGGCAATTAAGTTAATCTTATCATTAAGGATCCACTACATCATGTTTATTATTAATTAATACTGAGGTCGAAATTCGCAATCTCGCGAGTTGTAAAGTCAAAACATTAAAGGGAATTTCACGAGATGACGAAAAGCAAGGAAATTTCTAAACCGTTAAGATTTGAAATTTTTAGAAAATTAATTTTTAAATAAGGTACGTCCCACGCATCGAGGTTGGCACACTTCACAAGGGATTCATTTACTCTCCATAACCCGAGTACCTGTCAAGACGCCCAATATTCATGACATTAATGAGGAAATAGGGTAAATCCACGATGAAAATAAGATCG
>ML780755.1:209701-242101 GCA_009831015.1 Picea engelmannii
TGGAAGCTAGACGTAGAGAACGTAGAAATCTCCCTTAGTTTCCCATACCGAATGAGACTTTATTATTATATACATCTTTTACCTCTTTTCGGATGCCTTGACACTGTATTTTAAGCCTTAGTACAGGCTCAGGAACAACACCAGGGAAGTTGGTGTATCAACTAACCACATCAGAGCCCTTAAACTTTTAGGAATTTCATCTTCTAGGGTTAGGTTTTTAGATGTTTAGGGTTTTCACATTGATTCTTTATGTTAAAATGACTTTTCAACCTCTTTATAATCAACTTCTGGGGAATGAACATAGGAGTCACATCTCTCTCTCTCTTCAAAGATAATCTACCACCATTCTAGATAGCTTGTGTTCTTGGCATTTTACAGTCTTTTGTATTATAGACAATCATTAATAGAATCTGAGTTTAACTGTATTATTGTATTTCTTTCAATATCTCTATGTGTTTCCTTTTTATATATATTCCTTCATGTTGTTCTCAATATAATTTAGATCAGTGGTATCAAAGCAATATTCTCTTTGTTGTTTCTTTGTGCATGTCCCCGATAAGGTTAGGCTACTAAGAGTTGGTTTTCAAACTGGTTGAGATTGGGGAAGATCACTCTCGTTGGCCCAAGTAGCCTCCCATGGAAGAAGAAAAGAGAGACAACATAGTAGGATATCCTATCAAATAGTTTCTCTAGGAATCCTTCATGTGAAAGAGGAAGGATATTTTGGATAATTTGACCCATATCCCTTGACGGTTTCCAACAACAACGGAGGCACCTTCAACTACCAGTCACTTCATAGGTGCGACACCCTTTAAGGTACAAGTTAACTTTTATATTCCTTTATATGAATTCTTGATAGATGTCAAAGCTTAGGAAAAATGGTTAAGTCTACTAGAGGGTTATTTCTCTATCCAAAACTTTTCCAACAGTGAAAAAATCACCTTCACGCTCCTTAAAGCTCTCCCCCGTGTTAGAGTTTGGTGGGAGACTTACAATGAGCAACATGTCGAAGATGAGTCTGCAATTTTTGGGCCATGACCCACTTGGGTGGATTTTGTTGATGCCCTCAAGGAGAAATACTATCATGCTGGAAACTATGATGACCAGTACATAAGATGGACAACTCTCCATCAAGGGAGACACCAAACGGTGCCTGAATACACCAACATATTCCATACCTTGTCCAAAAATTTGGGTATTAAAGACTCTAACCAACACCTAGTCTTGAACTACCGTAGTTTTATACATAGGTACATCCAAACAAATATGGAATTCCTGTACATCTCCTCACTGGGAGTTGCTTACCGATACGTTGTCAAGATTGAGAAAAAGTTAAAGAAAAATGATAAGCGATATTTCAATTCTACAAACCCATCACAACAAAAGCACGGTGAAGGTGCTCCTAACTCCCAGAGAAAAGGATAGATAAAGGATGGTTAGCCCCAGGACAACCATTCCAAGCCATAAGCAAAGAAGGGTACTGGGAAGTGGAAGGACACTAGAAAGTGGTGTGAGTTCCCCAAGAGCCCTTGGCACAACACTGATGAATGTTACTCCAAACAGTCATTGTTGGCTCAGAAGAAATCCTCAAATTTGGATGCCGACTCAAACTATGATTCAAAAAAAAAAAGGGAAAATGGATCATTGACATAGAATTCAATGTCACCATCACCACCAAAAAAGTCTAGCCAGAGGAACCAGAGGATATTGAATAAGGGGATCACATCTTCCACTCATAGATGTGGGTGAAGGGGACCCCCATCCATTTCATTGTTGACGACAGTAGCGAGAAGAACCTAATCTCAGTAGAGGTCATCAATAGGTTAAATCCAACAATGATGTTGCATCCTCATCCATACACCATTGGTTGGCTCAACCAAGGGTGATACATTCACATCAGCGAGCAATGATACCTGCACTATGGCATCAAGCCCTTCAAATACGAGGTATTATGTGATGTTCCCCCATTGAAGTTTGTGATGTTCTTTTAGGACAACCATATATGTGGAATTTTCATGTTGTTTATGAATCTAGGCCCCGTAGTGTCATTATTACTTTTGGAGGTCAAATCTAAAGGGTACCGAATGTAGTACCAACTACTACGATCTCTTTGATCTTCATGAAGTAGTGCAGAAAGGTGGTCTCTTAGACTTGGAGATTTGAACTCTTTATGGTCCAGTCGAAAGTGAATGGAAGGCCACTGCAACCACCAAAACCTCTGCATGAGGACTCTCTACATAGTAGCATCAAGTGCACAAAATAGTAGAAGAGAACAAAGACATATTTTACATGCCTATTGGGGTGCCTTTGCACTGTCAGGTTAAGCACTCAATTTATTTGACACCCGATTCTCCTCTACCTAACGGGCCTGTATATAGGTGTTCTATTATGAAGAATGAAGAAATCAAACACTATATCCAATAACTAATTTTGAAGGACCACATCAGAGCAAGCTCCCCACCTTGAGGGAAACCAATTATTTTGGTATAGAGGGAAGAAGGACGAGACATGACGAATTTGTATTGATTAAAGATCCCTAAAACATATCATAGTAAAGAACCAATACCCAATCCCCTGGATTGATGATCTTCCCAATTAGCTCAAGGGAACCACATTTTTCAGTAAGATTGATCTGAAGTCAGGCTAGCACTAGGTGTCAATTGAGAAAATTGATGTATGGAAGATAACGTTCAAGTCTAAAGAAGGTCTCTTCGAGTGGTTGGTCATTCATTTCAGATTGACTAATGCCCTGACCACATTCATGTGGATGATGGATGATATATTGCAACCATTCAAAAACTCCTTTATGGTCATATATCTAGGTGACATCCTTATCTTTAGCAAAAGTTGGGAGGAACATTTGAAACACATTCAACGTGTATTGGAAACCTTGTGATAGCACAATTTATATTCCAATTTGGAGAAGTGTTCCTTTGGCATGCAGAGAATATAATGTTTGGGATACATCATGGATGAGAAGGGTGTGCATGTGGATCCAACCAAGATCCAAGTCATCTGTGATTGGTTGGCCCCAAAGACATCGGTTGAGCTCTGCAGCTTCTTGGGCCTCACAAAATTATACCATAGGTTTGTGTTGGAGTTCTCTCATATTGCTTGGGCCCTAAGCCAACTGACCAAGAGTGGAGAGAAGGCAAATTTTGTTTTCGTTGCGTCCCAATAGAAAGAATTCAAGGATTTCAAGTTCCTCCTTTTCTCAGCACCAATCCTTATTCTACTATACCTGCAAAAACCATTTGAGATTGATAGAAATGATTGAGATTATATTATTAGTGCAATCCTCACTCATTATGGGAATTTAATGGCCTATCAAAGTGAAACACTATTTGATTCTATTTGTAAAGGAAATGATCATCCACACTGATAATAGACCTTTGCAATTCATGCAGACACAAGGAATAATACAGAATGACCGCCATCAAAAGTTGTTGGAATATCTATAGCAATTCCACTTGAGCATCAAGTACAAGAAGGGAAGCACCAACCATGTCATAGATTTTCTCAATCGACCCTTGATTGTGGCGCTAACCACAGTTCTTAATTCCTATGGGAATGAGATGTTTGGGTGGCCACAATTATAAATAAAGACTCTGACTTTGTTATACCTCTCAATCATTGAGCTTAGGAAAAATAGTTCGAGACTTTCATCTCCAAGATGGATTGTTATGCCATATGAGCCATATTTGTGTTCCTTCAAGCTAGTGTGCAAAGATGATTTGGGAAGTTCATTACAATGGGGTGGCAGGACACTTTGGTATGCACAAAATAGCGACGGTACTGCAAAATCATTTTTATTGGCCGAAAATTCGACAAGATGCTTATCTCTATGAAAATCAATTTTTGATTGGTCCACATCAGCCTCTGAAAATGACAAAAATGAGTGACATGTGTCACCTCCTCATGCTGCCACTTGTCCCTTCTGACATCAGTAGTACGTACTACTGACTATTTTGCATGTTTGGGAAATTGATTAGAACACGATAACTTTCGCATATGGTGTCCATTTTCGAAAAAAAAAATATGGTCGAAATCAGTGCAAAGAGCCCGACGCAATGGCGTTGGTTTCGTCTTATTATGAGAACTTTGATTTTTAGGCCTTCCTGGATTGATTTTGGATCAAGTATGCATTAGATGGATGTGCTGAAAGACACAAGGCTCGATTAGCTGCCAAAGGATTTCCCCAAGTTGAAGGAAATGACTATAATGAATTCTTTTCCTCTGTAGCCAAAATGAATTCCATCCGCCTTGTTCTTGCCCTTGGTATCTCACTTAAATGGGAGGTCCATCAGATGGATGTTAAATCTTCCTTCTTGCATGGAGATTGGAAAGAAGAAATATACATGGAACAACCTCCTGGCTATGTCGAGAATGACTCTCGCCTTGTTTGTCGCCTTAAGAAATCTCTTTATGGTCTTAAGCAAGCTCCCCGAGCTTGGTATGCCAAAATGGACAACTTTCTTATTGACAATAGATTCTCTAGATGTAATTATGATCCTAATGTATATACCAAGAAAGTAGGAATCCATCTCATAATCCTTGTCCTTTATATTGATGACCTTATCCTTACTGGTAGTGACTCAAAACTTTTAAACCATGTGAAAACCAACCTTAAGAAGAAATTTGAAATGACAAACTTAGGTTTTTTGCACTATTTCCTTGGCCTCCAAGTTTTGTAAACCAATGAAGAAATTTTTCTTTCCCAATCTAAGTACACTTATGACCTTCTTCGTCGCTTTCACATAGAAAATTGTAAACCAACCCCTTCTCCCTTCTAGTCTGGAGTCAAGCTTGCTGCCACCTGTACTTCTCCTGAAGTTGATGCCACCCTGTATTGTCAGATAGTTGGTAGCCTCTTATACTTGACTCATACTCATCCTGATATTTCTTTTGTTGTTGATCTTATTGCTCGGTATATGCAAACACCCCATGAAATCCATTGGAAAACAGCTAAAAGGATACTTCGCTATGCCCGTGGTACAATTCAGTTCGGGATACATTACAGTTCAGGGGGGGCTCCTTTATTGGTTGGTTTCATTGATTCAGATTGGGTTGGCGACCCTGGTGATCAGAAGTCTATTGCAGGTTATGTTTTCAGCCTTGGTTCAGGACCTGTCACTTGGGTATGTAAGAAACAACAGGATATTGCACTTTCTTCATCAGAAGCAGAGTACCAAGTAGCGGTAAATGCAAGTCATGAAGCTTTGTGGATTTGACAGATCCTTTCAGAGTTTGGATTCTAGCATCAACATCCAACCAGCCTTTGGTGCAACAGTCAAAGTGCCATCAAGATCGCCAAAGACCCAGTTCAACATCAACGCAACAAACACATCAAGCTACACCTGCACTTCATCAGAAATATCATTCATGATCAAGTAATTGAAGTGCTCTTTTTCCATACAGAGGATCAAGTTGTAGACATTTTCACAAAGTCTCTTACAGAAGAGAAGTTTTCCAAACTTCGATCTATGTTAGGAGTTTAGGAAGTTGTCATCAAGGGGGGATAGGCTCTAATGCCTCCTTCTTTCTCCTATTGTGTCAGAATTGTAAATCCTTTAATCCTATTCCAAGTTTTTATTAAGGGGGGATGTTCATATATTTAGACACTTAGGAGTTAGTTAAGATCTGCTTGGTCTAATGTGTCATTAGGTAAAAGTTTGTTTCTTAGTGTGTTTCTTTAGTATGCATTTGTATGCATTTGTAGTTAGTAAATCCGACGGTCACTCTATGGTCCCAGCATAGAGTGATCTGACAGTTCATAGTCTCCTCGAACTTAACGACCATTGATCCGTGGCTTAACACCCAATTGGTCCATAATCTCTATTTAAAGAGCATGGAGGGTCATTTGTCGATGATCGATTGTGAGAAACTTCTTGTAAAACCTCTCTATAATCTTTTTCTTTTTCATTAATAAACTGCTCCAAGTGGTCGCGTTGGCTCGGGCCGTGGATGTTTCCCCGTAGGGGTTTTACCACGTCAAAACATCGGTGTGTTGATCTTTGATCTGGTTGTGTGAGTGGTTACTAAAGGTGTTCGTCCTCTATTGGAATACCTCTGTTGTCTAACATGGTAAGGATGGCATCAATACCCATAAGTGTTTCTTGTTCATAGGTTCATGCCGAGCATTGAATATTGGCTTCCATCTATCTAATACCAGGCCCGAGGGGCCTCACAACTGTTGAAGCCAAATGATAGCATCAAAATCCTTGGCTCTTCTAAACTCAAAACATATCCATCCCATAAGCATAATAAGAAAGCATGTCGTGTGTCCAATTAACCTCTTCCACCCTACGTCCATCCATTGCTTTAAGGTTACACCCTTAACCACCTTACTGGTAAAATGACCGACCAATGCTTTACTAGAAAACTCCTCAAACCGATTCAGAGCCACATCATAACTGAGCACCATATTGACTCTCTCTCATTTACATTGAATATACTTCTTTGAGTGTCTAAGCCCTTGTCCTTCACCTCCAATTTTCATCTCTATGAATACTAACTAGGAGTTCAAATGCAATAAAGGATCAATATTCACAAATATAGTCTCCACACATTTCCATGTCGCATTCTCTGTGATCTTGTTTGGAGTACTACTAATCACCTAGCATTGATATTTTTCAAGATAAGGATGAGGAGATCCTACCATGTCCCTTCCATCTTTTGTCTTAGGAGGAGATGGTGAAGGGTTATTCTTGCCACCTTTAGCATTCACATCAGATCCTAAGACCTGTACCAACCCTACATCATCTTTCTTAAATTCTTGCACATACTACCATATTTCAAACAACTCGTCTTGAGTGTGAAAGATGGAAGATGGACTCATGAGGTCATCCTCACTATAGTCCACCTTGTCTAGCCCACCATCCATTACCTGAGTTCACTAGAAGAACACTCCCCCAAACTACAGAAATAATAGAAGCACATCATTGAACCATAGACCATCGTAATTGTTCATCTAATGTATCTCTCTCTAGTCAAGCAAACACACATAAATCTTGTGTACAATGAACATTCTTCCAGGGCACGATTATGTTTTTCTCTACGTCTAGGGTTTTCTTACTTCAGATGGATATGACTCTCACATCGATTCTCATTCTCATTCTCATTCTCATTCACTTTTCAACAATTTAGAAAAAAACAAAAATTCTCTGTAGAATTTCGCACCTTGAAAGAATCTAGAAAATAATACTTCCAAAAAACTTTGACAAATCTTTTTAATTCATAAAATGTTACTCATATGTTAAACAATATATTTATAAATAAATTTGAACTTATAATAAGTGTATTCATAAAATATCAATCATAAAATGTTTAATAATCATAGAGGGGCTTTAGCAGTGAAACATATGAAATATCATTTTTGGGATCAATTGTGTTAGAGTAAGTCATTAATCTATGACTGATATCCATGAGTATTACTCAACCAATTTCTTATGATTTTGAATAGTCCACTTAGCACTCATTGCATTGAGTGATACTTACAAGAGTGAAGAAGTGAGATTCAAACTGGCAAAATGAATTGCATAGCATTAAGAGTGAAGGGAGCTCTAACTTAATAGTTCATAAGACAATACTTGTTAAGGTTTTGCAAATGAAGTAGCAGGTGAAGTGACACCTTGATTATACGAGCTTGAGCTACAAGAGTCTCAAGATAGGGGACTACCCAGGAAGCCGTGGTCACTAGGTGTAATGAATTCTAAGTGGACTATTCAAAATCATGAGAAATTACTACACTTAAATCCCAAAAATAATATCTCATATGTTTAATAATATTTAAATTTATAATAATTTTATATAGTACATCTTTTGAAGATTTTACTTTGTGAGTCTAATTTTTCCCTTGATGTTTCTAGAAAACACTCCACCCATCATTAAAAACAAAACAATGTAAAAAAAAATCTCTCATAGCCGAAAGAGTTTTCTAGAAGCGACACGTGTGTAGCAGAAAGAGTTTTTTAGAAGCAACACGTGTATAGATAATCGACACGTGTATAGCAGAAAGAGTTTTCTAGAAGCGACACGTGTGTAGCAGAAAGAGTTTTCTCAGAGACGACTTTCGAATTCACGAAAAGAGTCCGACCGGCCACTCTTCAAATATCTAGTGACACTTCCAACAATCCGTCCAGCTGTTTAAATTTTACACTACCAAGTTCCAGATAGAAATGGCGCAATCCGAACAATGCGTAAGGGTTTCATTTGCGGTATTCAAACCCCAGGAAGGCTGCCACATCGATGATGTTGTGGCTCAGATGGTGGGTGCGGCCGCCTCCATTGAGAAGTGTAGCAGCAGCAGATCGGGTATTAGCATCTCCATCCTCAGAAGTATCAGCAGGAATTGGGTAGGTTTTGAATCTTAATTATATTTACTTTCTCTAGACGCACGACAATATTTAATGGGTTTTCTTAAATTTCTTGATCGCAGGTTGCGGCTGTTGCTGAGAAAAAGGATCAGGAAGATGCAAATCCCTGGTTAAATCTTCCAGAGGTAACCTGGAACTCCTCAAACAGAACACGATTTCTGTTCATTTCCATCTTCTATGTATTTTCGATTCAAATCTATTTATTTCAGGGATTGATAATTTGTGTGTTGCAGGCAGCGGCATTCACAAAGGGATTTTCATCGGCTGTTCGAATTGTGGACTCCGGGTCGTTTGAAATGAACTGCGAAGAAAGCAAAGAAAGGTTCCCCGCATTCGGGCAAAAGCGTGTGGGAGACGTAGTTAGTGTGCGAAGAATATACTCGGGAGGTAAAAATCAGGACAAATTGTCTTACTGTTGTCTTGCTTTATTGAAGTCTTACTTCACAAAGACAGAGGGTTTGCATTCCTACACCTTCTATGATTCCATGGACGGTACGCGTATAGTTGGACTGGGGAAGTGGGAAAGTGCAGATAAAGCATATACTGCGTTGGGTAAGCCGAATGGTTGCTCCGCAGAAGCATTTTGGAAGAGTTTAGGAGCGAAGAAGCTCAAGTATGATGTCTGCCGAGTTGTGTATGTGTCGAAGAAAGATTAAGGAGATATGTTTGATTCTTCTCCAGCTGTTCTCAGTTGCCTTCGTTATGTGGATTTGATGTTCGTGGGCAGTCTCATTTTTGTGACTGGCAAGCAGTTTTTGGACCTCATCGGATCAGTTCCCGGACTAGATGGATTCCATATCCAAGACTTCAAAGTTCCATTTCACATCTAGCTAGTTCCAACTGACCTTGCATCAGGCCAAAGTGAACTACCCTTCATTGGAAGAAGGAAACAAGAAGGTTATTTCAGATCATAATAGCAGCAGCAAAACTGCTCTCGGAACTAAAGGCCTGATTTTCAAGGAAAGAGCTGTTCCTGAGACGTTGATCTCAAAGTCGACTAGTACTGAGTGGAGCTTCATGCAGGTGGAACTCCATCTTTAGAGTTGGTTGCCTCTATTTGCCTATGCCCCTATTGCAGAACTTGTTTCTTTTTTCATGCCTTACCTCATATGTCAGTCGAGTCAGGTCCCGTATTCAGATTCTGAAAGTGTGCCCAATTCAGGATCTCCCAAATTCAGATCCTGAAGCGTCTAGAGGTTTCCGTAGTTTTTCCTAAAAGCAATGTTACGCTTAGAACCTAGAAAATAAATAGGTTGTTTACACTTCGAATGCAACATGCAGAAAAGCAATAGATTGTCCATTTCCATATGATTTTTCGCTTCCAAAGATTTAAGTGATGAGAATATGGTGAATTTAAATTGTGGTGAATTTTCTCTTACAAAGATTTATGTGATGAGAAGGTAGTTATTGAAATCGTGATGAATTTCTTGGTGGAAAAGTGGCATTATATATAAGTCGTTGGTTTTGTGTTCACAATTAGGGCGTAGCATGAAGATTTCTGAAGGGAGGTTCATCTTTGAAGGTTCGTTTTTTTCTTGAGAGTATGAGCTCTGAATATTAATATTTTCAATAGAACACACAGGAATATTAATATTTTCAATAAAACACAGGAATAATATAAGTTAAGTAAGTTAAAACTTTATCATAAGTTAGTTAGTTTTTAAATGATAGTTATGGTATTTTTGTATTATAAATTACAGTTATGGTATTTTTGTATTATATATGCACTTATTTATATGATTTTTTTGCTCATTGATGAATACAGAGTATGTCTTTTCTGCCAATATTTATTTATCTCTGTTAATCATGGTTTCTTGAAGCAAATGTTTCTGCATTTTTTCTTCATTATAATCTAACAGTGGTATCAGAGCATGATATTGATCTTACGAGCCTGGTAGTTTATCAGAATCATGTAGTTTTTCCATGAAGTTGAATTGCAGTGGAGGTTGTGTGGCCTGAGCATTCTCAGAGAAATAGAGCCGACAACATCTGTTGAGCAAGGAAGGGATCAACCCTCTGAAATAGAGCAAAAGTGGAAGAAGTATGCTGAAGAGCTCGAATTTGACATACTTCATCTTATTAATTGGGAAGATCTGAGAAATACTTAAAGAAGCTCGATTGAGATGATAGAAAAATTCATCTACAGATTTCATGTACAATATTGTGGGAAGAAAATGATTTCTGTTGAAGAGGGACGACCAATATTCCGTTCTTGTTGGAGTTTTGTTGACATTTGAAGGTAAGAAATTAGTTGGGCATTGTTTTGTTGAATAATAGAATATAGATATTGGAGGATCTTGTTCCATTGTCGCAATTAACCTTATGTCTTGGACCTGTATGAATGCCCTTTCACGTTACTGTCAAATTACATAGTTAGGGGTTTTCAATATTATTAAACCCTAGAACTTCTGAATAAGATGGACGTTGAAAGCGAGTTCTCGTTGATGGAATTTTGAAATAGAAATTGTGGGAAAGAATTTTATTAAGTCGTTATTGAAATGTCCAAGCGTGGTAGGGATGATCGTTGAGACCAATAAAGATGCCTCTGCGTATTCGGATCTATGATGAATATAAGTGACTTGTAAATGCATTGAAGCGAGGAAGAGGTTGCACGGTTCAGAAACACCTATGTATCTTTCCATAATCCACCGGAGTTGAAGAATTTTGAAATCAGGGTATTGAAACCTGATAAGAGAACGCTTTGTTTTTTAAGTCACAAAGTCATTTACAGTGACGAGGGTTCAGTTTTTACCATAGAAATGTAATTCTTGTTACACCTATTTAATTCCTGTCAAGATGCATTGTTTGAGCAAGGGTGGTATTTGTGGAATGGAAGTGTTTTGGAATGGAAGTGCATTACTTTATTAGTATGCATTTAAATGCTTTGATGAAGAGAATATTGGTAGAATAGTATTTGCGCCCTGCACATGTTCATGGAATAAGGAGATAAACTTATTTAAATAAGAGTAAGGTTTAGTGGAGGGCTTAGTAGAGATGCATTTTATTTTAGTAAAAAAAATTATTTCAAGAGAAACTTAAGGAGTTATAAGGTTTTGTATGGAAGAGTTTTCTCCTTTTATTGTAATTGGAATTATAAGGGTTTTTATTTTGCCTTGAATTTGTAAAGGTGTTATAAGGGGTCCAATAAATTGCATATTTGTCTTTGCGTTCTTGACCCACCCGAAATTGAATAAGGAGGTCTTAGGATCTTTGTGTGCGTCTAAGTCATTGGTCACCTCTCTTCCATATTTTGCATAAAGGCAAGAATTGAAGAAATATTTACAATATTGCACACATTAATTAACTTAACTACAAAATCTACAATTGCAACACTCTCAGTACACTGATTACTTGTTTACAAGTAATGCACAAAAAGATTGATATGTTCAAACTTCAAAACAAAATGTTGTCTGATGAGTTAAGTTTGCTTCGACACCAACAATGCGATTTTAACAAACACAATGACATCAAGGATGAAAATAATGAAGACGGTCAGTTGACTAGTGATGACACTCTTAAACATGAAGATGAGTTGGATAAAGTCCCTATGTCAGAAAAAGTTGCGGATAAATGTGGCAAAGAAATTAGAAATTTTCGACCATGGGAAGAATTACGATTTAAATGAAATAGATATGGACTAGGATATGAAAATGATGTTGACAACTTTTTTCATATTCCTAATTATTGCGAACCTGTTTGCTTTGTGAGTGGAGGTTTTTTGAATGATGATAAGACGACAGAGCTTGAGGATATTGGTAAGGAACAGGTACAAGATATTGTTGTTGATGATGTTGCTATAGATATTTCAGATATTATATATCATGATAATCAGTCGGATAAAGAACCCATATAGTGCGAACATTGTTACTAGTTTGGCCATAATAAGTCAAACTGTTTTGATCTTCACCCATGCAAATTTTGTGGGAAGACAAATCACCCCTCAGTAAGGTGTTAAAAGAGAAAGCAAAAACATATTCATTTTGAATGGTTAGGGAATTGGCGTTTCCGTTTGGAAGCCAATTTATTGGAGCAGTCTTATCGTCGGATTTATACACAAGTACAGTCGTACTTGATTGGAGATATTTCTACAGTTGATGGACATGAATGCTTTTCAAGATTGGATGATATAGGGTATGATCGGGGCCCAGTTAATGTACTCTTCTAAGTTGAAGATCGAGTCTCCAGACTCCACAAGAAGACAATTTGATTACCATTTTCCACTTTTAAAGGGGGTATATCTCATTCAATGAAGTTGATAATGATCAGATGATAGATCTGTGTTTCGATCTTCATCCGTGTATACATTGTGAAAGTGTACACATTGTTCCAACAACTTATACAGGTGCTGGATCTCTTCTTGGCCATACTTGTGAATGACAGTCAATGAGATTTGAACCACTTGTCCCTGACAGGGGGGAAATCTAAAATTTTCAGTCAGTTAGGTTCCAAGTTTGATTTAGAGCCTGTGATTAGATTATCAAGTATGCAACCTAGTTCCTGGTATGCAGTCTTGTTCCTGAAAATATTGTTATTGATATGGTATGTGGTCATCTTAAAACCACCAATTGAGCAGAAGACATGAAGTTCTTCTTATTACATTTTCAGATTTTTGAGCCTTGAGCTCTTGTTAGTTTATGGTCAACTTAAAACCATGCCATTTAGTAGAAGACATCATATTCTGCTAGACATTCGGTTTGTGGTCATCCCAAAACCACCAGATTGGTTTGTGGTCATCCCGAAACCACCAAATGTGTTTGTGGTCACCTTTAAACCACCAATTTAGTAGAAGACATCAGCTTCTGCTTTTTTTTTCCAGAGTTCAGAGAGCATCTTCAATCAACCCTCTGAATATTCACTTGACACATTGTTGATTTTGAAGTAGTGGCAATTTTTCAGGCAATAACAAACTTATGATTAAGGGGGAATGTTAAAACTCTAATCATAAGTTAGTTAGTTTACCTAACTGTTATACAATTACATGACATTTATGGTCTTTCTGTATTATATATGTACATCTATGTACATGATTATTTGCTCACTGATAAATATAGAGTATGTCTTTTCTGGCAATATTTATTTATCTCTGTTCATCATGGTTTCTTGATTGCTTAAGTTATTTCCATTATGTTTCTGCATTTTTCTTCATTATGAATCTAGCAATATTTTCAATAGAACACACATGAATAAAAGGATATGAATCGTTATTGGTTCAATGTCAAATCTTGTTGCATTGACTTCAGGTGAATATGAGCTCCGGGTATTGAATATATTTTCAATAGAACATACATGAATAAAAGGATATGAATCGTTATTGGTTTAATGCCAGATCTTGTTGCATTGACTTCAGGTGAATATGAGCTCTAGGTATTGAATATATTTTCAATAGAACACATAAGAATAAAAGGATATGAATCGTTATTGGTTCAGTGTCAGATCTTGTTGCATTAACTTCAGGTGAATATGAGCTCTGGGTATTCAATATTTTAAGTAAAACAAAAAAGAATAAGGAGATATGAAGTAAAACCTATTTTTTCCCAAAACGTGAGGTTAAATTCTTATTAAAGTTAATGTTGTATTTTGTTGCATTGATTGTGTTGATTTATAAAGACAGACTGTCGATTGACTGAGTTCATCTATAATAAAGGAATTTCATATTTCTAAATATTCAATAAGGAATTTCATATTTCTAAATATTGAATAAGGGAAGAATGGAATTTTGGATTTTTAAATAAAATGATGAATAAGGAAGGTTTGTCTTTTCTTTTAAGAATGAGCTCAATGTGTTTTTGTATGTGTATGAGTTTAGCTCAATCCATTTTTGTATGAGTTTTGTTGACATGTGTTTTCTATTTAGTGAATATATAACCTAGCATATGCCATTTTGGATAATAAAGAATACGTCTAACTATGATATAGCACATACTAATATCTTTAATTTTAGTAGGTATATATCACATGTTATTGTGATATTAAAAAATATTTCTAATTTCACTAGATATTGACAAATAATTTAATAATCTTTTTAAATACTTAATCACTGGAATCACCTAATATTACATCTAATGTTACCTAATGTTACATACAAATACTTATAATACATCATTAACAAAATATTCATCAACCAATGAGTCATTCAATATGTTATATTTAACCAAATATCCCTTTAAACAATGAATCATTCAATATGTTATATTTAACCAAATATAGTGGGTCAATAAAGATTACATATTTGACCAAACATCCATCTGTGAAGAAAATAATACCAACATCAACCAATCACATTCCTCTTTTAATACCCATCCCATGTGGACAAACGATCCCAATCTTCCCTTAATATCCCCTTCTCACATGCTCAAACGATCCCAATTTTCCTTTAACATCCTCTTCCCATATGGGAAAATGATCCCAAACTTTCTTTAATAATCCCATCAATGTCGATCAATACGTAGGATCAAACAATCTCCACATTCCTTTAATCCCAATCTTTCTTTAATATTCCCATATTCCCATAATTTTGAATATGCATCCAAATTCCCTTTAATAATTTCAATTATTTTTATTTATTTTTTAATATTTCAATCTCCTTTTATTTACGGGTAATAGTTTTAATGGTTTTGGTTCGGAGGTAGGTGTTAGGGACCTAACCTCCCTAACCCCTCAAGTGGATAGAATAATATATTTCCATGTAATAAAAGTCAATATTAATAAGGCCTAAGAATAAGGAGGAATACGTCAAATGTAAGAAGACCTAATAGAAGCTTCCACTTTTATAAGGGTCTTCTTCTAGATTGTTCTTTTGGACAGATAAATTTAGTATAAATAGGAGTAGAGGGTATAATAATTTTTGTCTTGAAGAATTATTGTAATAGATCTCTGCTCTGCTGGAGGTTTCCCCCTCGAAGAGACAAGTGAACATTGTTTTCTATCAATAAAGGTATAATTTTGTTGTTGTGGTTCCATATAATTTGTTGTTCTGATGTTATCTCTGTAGTATTTTCATATTCTGTTTCTATCTCAATGTTATTCTGTGCATTATTTCTCTTTTCTCTTAATATAATAGACCTGGTACCTTACCAGTGGTATCAGAGCACTTTCCTTGGCAGAAAATTGTGGGTTAATTTTTTTTAGGGTAGACACGTATTCTGATGTCTTAAAGCTACATAGATTTATCGTTACACACATAAACTCGTGGTCGAGGAGTAATACACACAAAAAATACAAGTGGTATTTAAGCGCACATATGTTGGATGTTATCCTCGTTTTCTAGGGATAACTAGGAGATCATGTCTTGAGGCCCACAGGTCCTAGATATGGAGTACTGAGAGCAGGATTGACCTAAGCATGGCCCTGGAGGGCCCATCCTTCTTCTTCTTCGCCAGACTTGTCCTGTTAGTAGCAACAACTTCCATCACCATCGGCTTGGACTTGCATCAGAGAAGACTCTTGCTCCATGAGGTAATTGGTCCAAGGTATCATGGTATGTGTCATGTTTGATCGTTATAACATTCTTATATATGCATCAGGCTCCTTACATTTCTGACAACTGCTTGGATCTTGCACTAATCCACTTGACCATTGTTGGGGGTATTAACAAGGTGCCCTAGCAAACTTGTATCCATGGGTTTTAGTTAGCCACTAGGGGGATTTGCAGAGCCATCATCCGCTCCCACCATTCTATCACTTTACATCTTATCTCCCCTACATCCGTCCCATTCCCCTGGTCTGACCATTAGGATGATCTTTGAGGGTTACACTTTTTCCTATGGGAAGAAGGGGCTAAAGGTCCAGGGGGTAAAAGCAGCTGGTAAAAGATAAAATCCATAGGAAATAAAACCTAGAGATGCTTCGCCCAGGGATCCCCGAGAAGGCAGTAAAAGGCCTCTCGATAAGAAACAAAAGGGACCCTAAGAAAAATAACAAAAATAAGACCTAAACGAGAGGATGGGAGGTCTCATCACGAGCCGACCCATTATGTTCATAGGTATCTAGCAGTATGACATTGCCATTATCTGGTCACCATGCCAGGGCAATGACCTTTGGTTGCATGGCCAAGGGAAAGGGGGTCTCATCACGAGCCAACCTTATCATTTTTGCGAAAATACCAGTGGGTAACATTGTCATCTCTGGTCACCACACCAAGGCAGTGTCCTCTGGTCAGACCTTGAAGTAAAAAGAAAGAAAAGAAATAAGTAAAGAATAAAGACAATAAAGGGGTTTGGAAAAAATGCATCCATGACGGGTACAACTCACCTCCTACAAAGGCACCCACGGACAACACCTACCCCTGGTCTTACTATGACTGGACATCCCTAGACCATATCACTTCATATACATGGCTTGAAAGATCTTCTGTGGAAACTTTCCTTTTCTTGTGGATACTGGCCCAATAGGTTGTTTTGTCTATTCTTTCAACTGTGTATAGTAGGTCAGTGTAATGTTTTTGAGCTATTAGAGGATATGCTAGGGATTTTATGCATGTATTTGATAAATTTAATGATGAGATATGATTGACATTGCTATGATCCCGAGGATCGATGAGCCCATGGAGGGCGATGTTTTTGATGTGCAAGACCATACCCGACGGACAGGTACCAGTGGACCGGTACACATGGGGATATGATTAGCTCTGACCTCCATGGGGCTGAAGAGCCCATCAAATGGTTGTTGGGATGGCAGAGATAGGACAACGTTATGATAAGCCGTTGCACGAGAAGAAAGAAGGACATTCCACCCAGGACACTTTGGCAGAGCCCGACCTAGGGGGAATCACCCACTGCAGATGGAACATTTGCCTTTGATGGACATGACATCACTTGAGAGAGCTGGATGTTTTCTGGAGCATGTGGCAGTGTGCTTAGGTCATTTGGCACGTGTGGTAGCTTGGAGGAGCCCTAGAAGGGCCAATGTTTGGTTTCTGGATGTTGTATTTGCCCAAAAAGGGCCAACGCCTCCCTCAGAAGGGCTTGAGGTCCCTCTTTTTGCTCATATTATGACATTTTTCTGGCAATTATTGTAAAAACAATGTAAATTTTGTAGTCATCCTTGTCGGCTGTTTTAATGACCTAAAATTTAATTCAAAGGTCATGGATTGGTATAAATAGAGGACGTTTCTCCTCATTTTGAACATAACATAACTCACTCTCTTAGGAGAGACTATCTTTTAGCCTTTTGCTTGGAATTTTTTGTCTTGGAAATGAGGCGCAACTCGTATTGGAGGATTTCTCTTGGCATTCATGGTGTTTCTCTCATGGAAGGTTTACAACTAGGGTTTGATTATGCATTCTTCATGATATGTAAGTGAATTTTCATGCAAAACTTCTTAAGTGAATGGTTGTAGGTTTAATTTCTTACATTTTCTATTATATTGCTATTATATTGCTGAATCCTGAAACCCTAGGTAGCAAGCACACTAGTAGGTCATTGCTATATGTCCCCATGCTTGAGAAATTGTTTTTTCCATTGATGAAGGAAGATATAGCCTAGCCGTTGCTACACTTATGTCCCTTTTTCTGAGTTAGCATTTAAGTATAGATTGAAGAGAGGAGACGTCCTAGGCCTAGTTAAATCTACACCTAGGGTTTTAACCTTCTAGGGTTTGAAAAGCCTTGCTCCTGCAACACTTTTCCCCCTTAGATATGTGATTTGAAGCTAGCCATTTTGCCAAGTGTGTTTAGAGAAAGAGGAAGGAGCATGAGGCCTTTCTTAAGCAACACCGGAATGAGCCTTCTGCCCTTAGGGTTTTGATTCTAGGGCTCTGCCATTGCAGCACCATAGAACCCTACCCTCCAGTCTTTAAATTTTAAATCCTCCTGAGATCTTTTGCCCTTGGTTTTGACTCCATATTACCTTAAGGCACTCGTATTTTTTCCAACGTTGAGCTTGTTGTGTAAAATCATCTTTCAAACTTTCAAATTTTGAAACCCTAACTAACCCTAACGCCACTAACTAGGGCTGACGTCATACTTGACGCAACAACCCTTCTAACTCAACAATTAATGATGACGTCAAGAATTTCTTGAGCTATTGTTGAGTGAATATGCTGTTGGCTTGGTCATTATTATAGACATTGATGAATTAGTGATCTTGCATAGGCTATTTAGCAAAACGTTGACCTTCTTTGTCTATTATATTGCTCATTAAATAAAATCATACTAACCCTAAAAGAAGTTGACGTCATCCCTAGGGTATTGACACAACAATCTATTGTATATGAGCCACTAATGATATTTAATGCATTGACTTGATTTAAGGATTGATTGGATGCTATATTGTTTTAGTGTTTATTGACAAGTAACATTATATTACCATTGTCATTATTGCAAACATTGACTTCATCAATATTTACTGTTGTATATGCTCATACACATCGAATTTGGATAGTCATTGATTTATGAAGTATTAACCATTATTGTATGTACTAGTTTCACTGTTGTCTTGTCTCGCAAGCAGGTCCCTTTTCTGTGGTTATTCTTTATTTGACTATCTTCTGGGCGGTAATCTGTGAAGGGGAAACTAGCCTTAATCCTTTGACCCTTTTCCTTTCAAACCCCAGATTGCCAGGGACGTCTCCCTTGGGTTTAGCCACCCTAAATAGAAAGGACCTCCCCATCGTGGTGACATTGGGTGGGGTAGGTCCCTGTTACGCCAGTTTGACCCTTATCCTTTAGTCTATGACCCAAACTACAAACTGAGAGATAACATTTTGGCGCCGTTTCAGGGGAACACTGAGTCAATCTTCCTCAATGAAAAATCCTTTGGTAAGCCTTGCCTCAAATACCTTTTCTTACAAGCTTACCTGGCGACTCCACTAAGACTTTATTCCCCTATTCTTTGATAGTTTCGGGAAAACTATCTGGCGACTCCATGACGACTCGTAGCGGAAAACTATATTCAAATCCCGCTACTGTGACAACCACCACTCTAACAAACCCTATACCTCCAATCAATCCAAATCCTCACAAATGGTCTCACTCAGAGAGTTTCAACTGCTTTGACTTTAGCAACATCCAAGGTGGAGTACATGATTTGCCCACAAATCCAAACTCTTGGCTACCTTTCTTTTCAGGAAAGGGTACCCCTGGAAACTCACATTGGACCCATTTTTGCGATAGTTTTGACTTTCATTTGGATGGTCAAGACCACCCTGATTTTTTTATGAGGCTCTTTGCAAGTTCTCCTACAGGAGATGCTAAAGTTTGGATTGATGGACGTACCAAGGGAAGCATAAAGAACATTGAAGAGCTGCAAAAGGCCTTTAAAGTAAGGTGGTGTGATAATGAACATTCACAAGACTCCTTTGCCCAGTACCTCAACATTTGCAAAGGAACTTGTGAAAGTACAAAATATTTCAATGATAGGTTCAACCTTGTCCTTAAGAAGATCCGATCAAAGGTTGGTTCAGAACAAGCCATCATCGATCACTTCCTGTCCTCCTTAGAAGGAACCTTGCAATTCAATGTTAAGGACCGGTCACCAACAACCTTAGAAGAAACACAAGACATGGCCTTTCAGATTTAAAGAAATATTTATTTTGATGACTACATTTAGCAAAGAAACTTGAATTGTGAGCTATGGGATCCATGCAATGAACCTATGACAGAACCTGAACCTCCAAGCATCCTCCAAATCGAATTAGCTCCCGCCAAAAGGAAATGGAGTCTTTCTCATAAGAGTGACATCTCTTCCCAAGAACCTCCATTGAAGAAGGCCCATCCAGAGGACGAAGATAGGGACGCATCACACAAAAGCATTGAGCCAAGTCTCCTTCAAGACTTCTCTCTTTTTATTCATCAAGTGGAAGACCCAATTTCTAAAAATTGTGAGTTCAAACCCTTTTACGTCTCCCTCCGAGTCAAAGATTTTCTCCTCCACAATTTTCTACTGCACCCAAAATCCAAAACCAATATAATGATAGAAGAAGTTATGCAACAATTGGGCCTAAAAATCTCACAAGCAAATACCAGAGACAATTTCACAAAAGGAATCATTAACAATCTTGAGGTAGCCGTTGACCCATGTCCCAGTGCTCCTTTCTTGATGAATGTGGTTGTTGTGAACGATATTAGTAATTTCAAGATTATCCTCTGCAATGACCTTATTGAACACTTGAATGGAAGCATTCATAGAGAGAAGTCCAGATCCATCATCCCTCATCCTGAAGGAGGATTTTATACCATCTACAATGAACCCTTTGTTGGATCACCAGTTGAAAACCCCGATGAGATAGATGATCAACTTTTATGTATCAATAGTGGCCTGAATGATTGGTTCATTCAGGAAGGAAAGTTGGATATGGACACAGTTGAAGAAACAGGAGGAATCTGGACCTTAGAATTTGATGGCTCACACTCAAGTTTTGGATCAGGTGCTGGAATAGTCTTGACAGCCCCATCAGGTGAAGTCTTCTACCATTCATATAGGTTGGAATTCCGTTGCACCAACAATGTGGTTGAATATGAAGCTTTGATTCTGGGACTCAATCTAGAAATCGATAAAGGAGTCACAATCCTGGAGGTGAAGGGCGACTTAGATCTCATCGTGTCGCAAGTTTTAATGAGATTTGCAACTAAGAATGAGAAGTTAAAGAAGTATCGAGATGTAGCTCAGACTCTTTCAAAATCCTTCAAAAGGATATCAATTGAAGGTGTTCCTCGAGAAGAAAACCATGTACCTGATGCTTTGGCCATCTCAGCTTCCACTTTGCAACCATGTGAAGGACCTCTTCATGATCTGTGCAGAATGGAGATTCTTTTTAGACCTTCTATCCCCGACAATCTAGAGCACTGGTAGGTCTTCGAAGATGATGATCAAATTATCAGATTCATGGAAAATAGAAAAGAATTCATAGATACACAAATTACTTTCCTGGCTGATTCTATGGACTTGGAAATCATCAACCTGCAAAACAATACTTTACCAAAGGGTTGTATTCCTCTAGAGAATGTATTTGACAGACATGATGTTTTCAAAGGAAAAAGAACCAATAAGCAAGCTGAGGAAGCCTTGGAGTTCAACATTGGTACTGAGATGGACCCAAGAATGGTCAAGATAGGGAAGGGGACTACAGAGAAAGAGAGGAAGGAAATACTGGAGCTCATTAGGGAATTCAGAGATACCTTTGCTTGGAACTATGATGAATTAAAGGCCTATAGAGGAGACGTTATCCAACATGCTATACCCTTGGTGGAAGGATCCAAGCCATTCCGATAGAAGTTAAGGCACATCAACCCTAAGTTAGCTGGATAGATACAAAAGGAACTCCAAAAGATGGTTGATGCTGGTATCATAGCCCCAATCAGGTATTCTTCTTGAATGTCAAACCTGGTAGTTGCTCCGAAGAAAAATGGTGATATCCACCTATGTGTTGATTTCCTCTACCTCAACCAGTTTTCGTTAAAGGATAATTATCCTCTCCCAAACATGGAACATCTGCTTCAATGAGTCATAGGAGCAGGGATGATGTCTATGCTGGATGGATTCTCTGGATACAACCAAGTTTTACTCAAAAGGGAGGACCAACTCATGACTGCGTTTACTACGCGCTGGGGAACTTTTATGTACTTGAGAATGCCATTTGGCCTCATGAATGCAGGTGCTAGCTTTCAGAGAGAAATGGAATTTTCCTTTAGATACCTTATACAAAAGATCATATAAATTTACTAAGATGACCTCATAGTTGTGTCCAAAGATAGGAAAGACCATCTCTCCCACCTCAAGATTGTTTTTGAATGGTGTAGGAAGTATGGCATCTCGTTAAATCCTAAGAAGTCTGTTTTTTGGATTGACGAAGGAAAACTGTTAGGAAATGTGGCCTCACCAGGGGGAGTCTCCATCGATTTTGAAAGAGTCCAATCCATAAAAGATGTTCGTCATCCATTCAACAAGAAAGCCCTACAATATTTTCTTGGAAAAATCAACTTCATCCGCAGATTTGTGCCTAACTTTGCTGAAAGGATAAAACCATTAAGTGCTCTACTGAAGAAGGATGTTGCTTTCATATGGGGAAATGAGACTAACAGATCTTTTGAAGATATCAAGAACGCCATCTCCCAAGCCCCCATCCTGATCAGTCCTGATTTTTCATGAGATTTCATAATTTTCTCGTTTGCATCTCAGGATACTATTGCAGGTGTATTGATGCAGAAGGATGTTGACAACTTTGAAAATCCCATAGCCTTTATGAGAAAAGTCCTGAGAGATTCAGAATTGAACTAATCCATCACAGAGAAGCAGGTTTATGCCTTGATTAAATCCCTCAAACACTTCAGAAATTACATCGGTTATAATAAAATCAAGGCTTATGTCCCGTACCCAGTCGTGAAGGATGTTTTGTCACAACAAGATTGTATGGGCACTTGAGGAAAGTGGGTTTCAAAAATACAGGAGTATGACTTAGAGATAAAACCAACCAAGATAATAAAGGGACAAGGTTTGGCCCAAATGATGACTGAAAGAAATCAGGAAGCCATACAGATAGGTGAAAATGAGCAGGTGAATGTAATAGTCAGTGAACTAGAACATGACGAGTGGTATTCTGACATAATTTATTATCTAAAGAACTTGTCTTGCTCTGATCACCTGGTATATTACAAGAGGAGAGATTTGAGGTTGAAGTCTATGAAGTATTTCCTGACTGAAGATGGACTTGGGTGGAAGAATCCTGATGGCGTTATACTTCGATGTGTAAACAAGGACGAGGCAAAGAAAATCTTGGAGGAATTGCACTCTGGGCATTGCGGTGGACATTTTGTTGCATGTACCACTGCCCATAAGATTTTGAGGGATGGTTATTATTGGCCAACACTTTTCTTAGATGCTTATCAACATGTTTGATCTTTCCAACCTTGCCAATACTTCACTGGCAAACCAAAGCTTCCAGCCTAGCCTTTGAAACTAGTAGTAGTGGAATCACCATTTCAGCAGTGGGGTCTGGACTTTATCGGTGAATTCAAAGACAATTCGAGTAATGGCTATCGACGGATCCTGACAGCCATGGATTATTTCACCAGATGGGTTGAATCAATTCCTATAAAGAAGGCCACCAAAGAGGTTGTCATGAACTTCTTAGAAGATCGGATCATAACCAGGTTTGGGTTCCCTTCCAAGATCACTACAGATAATGCAAAAGCTTTCAGTTCCTACGCTCTGGTAGAGTTTTGTTTCAAATATGGCATTACCCTATCCCATTCCTCGAACTATTACCCACAAGGGAATGGATTAGTAGAATCAACCAACAATAATCTCATGAATATCCTAAAAAAGGTCGTCGAAGAAAATAAGAAATCATGGGATAGTAAAATAAAGTATGCAGTATGGGCAGATCAAATAACAACAAAGACGTCCACAGGGAAAACCCTTTTTGAGCTGGTATATGGACTTGAAGCAAAACTCCCTGTCAACCTCCAAATTCCTATCCTTCGATTCACGCAACAATATAACACAGATGCAGAGGCAATCCAAGGGAGAATAAATCAGTTGATAGAATTAGACGAAACACGAAGAAATACCTTGAGCCAAATGACAAGGAACCAAGAAAAGATAAAGAATACTTTTGATCACAAAGCCAAGGAAAGAAGTTTCACCGAAGGAGATCTTGTCCTGCTATGGGATAAAAGAAAAGAGAAGCTTTTCATGCACAACAAATTTGACAGCCTATGGGGAGGCCCTTATAAGATCAAGAGTTGTGCAGGTACAAATTCCTTCAACCTGGAGACAATGGAAGGAGAGATTCTGAAACTGCCAGTGAACGATTTACATATCAAGCGTTACTACCCTCCAGACACATGACGATACAGGTATATATGAGTAGGTAGGAATTTCCGTGTATTATACCATCTGCATTTTTTTTGTTTGTTTCATCATATGCATCTTGATTTTTTTATCTCATATGTATACATGTATTATTTTGTGGGGTGGCAATACCACCCCACCTTTGTTGCTGATGCTTTCTTTTCAAGTGTGAGCAGGTCTACAGGTTTATGCCAGAGATGTTGAGGTTCTCATGTGCTCTACGGTGAGCACATGTCCTCGAGTTGGAGCCAGATGTTATCCCCATTTTCTAGGGATAACTAGGAGATCATGTCTCGAGGACCACAGGTCCTAGACATGGAGTACCGAGAGCAGGATTGACCTGAGCATGGCCCTGGAGGGCCCATTATTCTTGTTCTTCACCAGACTTGTCCTATCAGCAACAACAGCTTCCATCACCATCAGCTTGGACTTGCATCAGAGAAGACTCTTGCTCCATGAGGTAATTGGTCCAAGGTATCATGGTATGTGTCATGTTTGATCGTTATAACTTTCTTATATATGCATCAGGTTCCTTACATTTCTGACAACTGCTTGGATCTTGCACTAATCCACTTGACCATTGTTGGGGGGATTAACGGGGTGCCCTAGCAAGATTGTATCCATGGGTTTTGGTTAGCCACCAGGGGGATTTGCAGAGCCATCATCCGCTCCCACCATTCTATCACTTTACATCTTATATCCCCTACATCTGTCCCATTCCCCTGGTCCGGCGATTAGGATGATCTTTGAGGGTTACACTTTGTCCTATGGGAAGAAGGGGCTAAAGGCCCAGGGGGTAAAATCAGCTGGTAAAAGATAAAATCCATAGGAAATAAAACCTAGAGATGCTTCGCTCAGGGATCCCCAAGAAGGCAGTAAAAGGCCTCTCGATAAGAAACAAAAGGGACCTTAAGAAAAATAACAAAAATAAGACCTAACCGAGAGGATGGGAGGTCTCATCACGAGCCGACCCATTATGTTCATAGGTATCTAGCAATATGACATTTCCATTATCTGGTCACCACACCAGGGCAATGACCTTTGGTTGCATGGCCAAGGGAAAGGGGGTCTCATCACGAGCCAGCCTTATCATTTCTGCAAAATACCAGTGGGTAACACTGTCAACTTTGGTCACCACGCCAAGGCAGTGTCCTCTGGTCAGACCTTGAAGTAAAAAGAAAGAAAAGAAATAAATAAAGAATAAAGGCAATAAAGGGGTTTGGAAAAAGTGCATCCATGACGGGTACAACTCACTTCCTACAAAGGCACCCACAGACAACACCTACCCCTGGTCTTACTATGACTGGACATCCCTAGACCATATCACTTCATATACATGGCTTGAAAGATCTTCTGTGGAAACTTTCCTTTTCTTGTGGATACTAGCCCAATAGGTTGTTTTGTCTATTCCTTCAACTGTGTATAGTTGGTCAGTGTAATGTCTTTCAACTATTAGAGGATATGCTAGGGATTTTATGCATGTATTTGATAAATTTAATGATGAGATATGATTGACATTTCTATGATCTCGAGGACTGATGAGCCCATGGAGGGTGAATTTTTTGATGTGCAGGACCATACCCGGTGGACAGGTACCAGTGGACCGGTACACATGGGGATATGATTAGCTCGGACCTCCATGGGGGTGAAGAGCCCATTAGATGGTTGCTGGGATGGAAGAGACAGGACAACGTTATGATAAGCCATTGCACGAGAAGAAAGAAGGACATTCCACCCAGGACACTTTGGCAGAGCCCGACCTAGGGGGAATCACCCACTGCAGATGGAACATTTTCCTTTGATGGACAGGACGTCACCTAAGAGAGCTGGACGTTGTCTGGAGCATGTGGCAGTGTGCTGAGGTCATTTGGCACGTGTGGAATCTTGGAGGAGCCTTAGAAGGGCCAACGTTTGGTTTCTAGATGCTGTATTTGCCCAAAAAGGGCCAACGTATCCCTCAGAAGGGCTTGACGTCCCTCTTTTTGCTCATATTATGACATTTTTCTGGCAATTAATGTAAAAACAGTGTAAATTTTGTAGTCACCCTTGTCGGTTGTTTTAATGACCTAAAATTTAATTCAAAGGTCATGGATTGGTATAAATAGAGGACGTTTCTCCTCATTTTGAACATAACATAACTCACTCTCTTAGGAGAGACTATCTTTTAGCCTTTTGCTTGGTATTTTTGGTCTTGGAAGTGAGGCGCGACTCTTATTGGAGGATTTCTCTTGGCATTCATGGTGTTTCTCTCATGGAAGGTTTACAACTAGGGTTTGATTATGCATTCTTCATGATATGTAAGTGATTTTTTCATGCAAAACTTCTTAAGTGAATGGTTGTAGGTTTAATTTCTTACATTTGCTATTATATTGCTATTATATTGCTGAATCTTGAAACCCTAGGTAGCAAGCACACTAGTAGGTCATTGCTATATGTCCCCATGCTTGAGAAATTTTTTTAGCCATTGATGAAGGAAGATATAGCCTAGTCGTTGCTATACTTATCTACCTTTTTTTGAGTTAGCATTTAAGTATAGATTGAAGAGAGGAGACGTCCTAAGACTAGTTAAATCTACACCTAGGGTTTTAACCTTCTAGGGTTTGAAAAGCCTTGCTCCTGCAACACTTTTCCCCCTTAGATCTGTGCTTTGAATCTAGCTGTTTTGCCAAGTGTGTTTAGAGAAAGAGGAAGGAGCATGAGGCCTTGCTTAAGAAACACCGGAATGAGCCTCCTTCCCTTAGGGTTTTGATTCTAGGGCCCTGCCATTGCAACACCATAGAACCCTACCCTCCAGTCTTTAAATTTTAAATCCTCCTAAGATCTTTTGCCCTTACTTTTGACTCCATATTACCCTAAGGCACTGGTATTCTTTCCAACATTGAGCTTGTTGTGTAAAATCATCTTTCAAACTTTCAAATTTTGAAACCCTAACTAACCCTAACGCCACTAACTAGGGATGACATCATACTTGACGCAACAACCCTTCTAACTCAACAATTAATGATGATGTCAAGAATTTCTTGAGCTATTGTTGAGTGAATATGCTGTTGGCTTGGTCATTATTATAGACATTGATGAATTAGCGATCTTGCATAGGCTATTTAGCAAAACGTTGACCTTCTTTGTCTATTATATTGCTCATTAAATAAAATCATACTAAACCTAAAAGAAGCTAATGTCATCCCTAGGGTATTGACACAACGATCTATTGTATATGAGCCACTAATGATATTTAATGCATTGACTTGATTTAAGGATTGATTATTTTCATTGGATGCTATATTGTTCTAGTGTTTATGGACGAGTAACATTATATTACCATTGTCATTATTGCAAACATTGACTTTGTCAATATTTACTGATGTATATGCTCATACACATCGAATTTGGATAGTCATTGATTTATTAAGTATTAACCATTGTTATATGTACTAGTTTCATTGTTGTCTTGTCTCGCAAGCAGGTCCCTTTTCTGTGGTTATTCTTTATTTGACTATCTTCTGGGCGGTAATCTGTGAGGGGGAAACTAGCCTTAATCCTTTGACCCTTTTCCTTTCAAACCCCAAATTGCCAGGGACATCTCCCTTGGGTTTAGCCACCCTAAATAGAAAGGACCTCCCCATCGTGGTGACATTGGGTGGGGTAGGTCCCTGTTACGCCAGTTTGACCCTTATCCTTTAGTCTATGACCCAAACTACAAATTGAGCGATAACATTGGCCACCCTTGTAACCCCTGTTGGTACCCCTTCGAGTGGTAGCGCATCAAACAACACATGTATACGGATCGACCTAGATCTCCTGAAGCCATCTATAGATAAACCGATTGGCCGCTTGAATGCTATAGTGCCACCGAGAACAACACTCGGGAAGATACTCTCTAGTACCTGGGTAGTCGGGTAGTACGGCTAAGGGAACGGTCTAGCCTCCTTAGTTGGTGCATTGAGATATGTTGGGTGTGTGTTATATTCTTTGCATGTGTGTGTGTGTGGGTGCGTCAGATACGACAACTGCATCATGTGTGTGTGTGTGGGCGTTTTTGCTATTTTTAGCTGATTTGTAAATTAATCCCGGATTAAGGGATTAGGGTTTTGGTATCTACGGAATACCTAAAAACATTGTATATATTGTATGGCGAATGGTGAAATTCGATGTAATGAAAAAAGAAAGGTTTTGTCGGTTGAGGGTTTCCGGTAAAAATCTCTGTGTATTCTGTGTATGAGCCATTGATTAATTTCTGTATTGCTTAAGAATCTATATGCATTGCTTTAATTTGCAGGTTTAAAACTTACAAGATATTGGGATGAGTACTACTGTTGGACCTCGCACATATATCAGAGAACTATGGCATAGGGAAAACCCTTGTCTGTATAACCCTTGAATACCCTAACTCTTGGGAAGGAAACAAAAACAGAACATACAAGACCTATTGCTGTGCCACTGTGTCTCTTGCATTATGGTTGCGAAATTACTACATATTTCTACATGTTAAGAATATGGGCATTTGAACACTGCAATATTCTTCAGGTCAGAGTATAACTCCACAGGAGCATAAAACAAAAATGAGTATAGTGGTCCCACCAACACACTTATTTGGAATCTATCCGACTGGATTCCCCTTTTTTTTCGTGATCGCAGTCATAGCTTTCATTTTTAAGCCATTTTTTTTCTTCAGTGGACTCGACCCCTTCCCAACTTCTCTATTTTTCTGTCTATCCCATTATATTCCCCTTCTCTCCCTGATCATCATGGTACCTATCACATATAAGTCCTTTTCTATGGTCCCACCCACCCATTTTCCCTTACCTACACTCCCCCTCTCCAAATGGCCAACACTCGCAACCAAGACCTGCAAGCTTCCATGAATGAAGCCAAGGAATCCATCGAACACATGAAATCTGAGATTGTCTCTACCAATTCCCACCTTGCACAATTCGAGACCCATGTCCAACACAAATTTGACACCATGGAGGCCAAATTCATGAACCAATTTAACACCCTCCAGTATGTTGTCAACCAGTTGTTGAACTGCACTTCGGATCCTTTCTCCTTGGACCAACCAGATGTTGTTGATTCCTCTCATTCTCTGCATTTTCAATCCAAATCCTTTCATCGTGACCCACGTCTTCCCCATATTGAGGTCAACAAATTTGATGGCTCCAATCCAAGGGGTTTGGTCACTCAAATGGAGCATTATTTTTCTTTGCATGGTATTATTGATGAGTTGGAAAAAATTTGCTATGCTATCCCCTATCTAGATCATGAACGATGGAAATGGTGTCAATGGCATAAAAATTCACGTCAGGGGTATATTGCATGGACCCAGTTTGTTTCCGAGCTCTATGGATGCTTTGACATTGATACCCACTATCTCGGTTGTTTGACCAAGTCGAAAAGGGTCAGGAACAATGGAAGAATTTATAACTTCTTTTGAACATTTGGCCTTTCGAACCGAGGGAATATCATATGTATTCATCTATGAATGCTTTATCAGTGGCCTAAAGGATGAAATCTAATCCTAGTTTCTCATGGCCTACCCTCAGACTTGGTTGGAACCTACTAAATGTGCCAAAGAATCCCAACAAGTTGTTTTTTCCGAGAACAAAAAACCCTCTTTTTCTCCTCTCCATCGACCCACTAATCCTAACCCCCATACCACTCCCATCAAGGTCCAGAAATTAACTAGGGTTGAAATGGATGAATGCCAACTAAAGGGTCTTTGCTATAATTGTGATGGAAAATATTTTTTAGGGAACAAGTGTAATGAACAAAATTTTTTTATGGCCATTTCCGAAGATGTTCCTGAAGAAGATGTGACAGTTCCCCTTGTTGAAAGGCCTTCCCTTCCTAATGCTACCCAGGAGCCCGTTGACCCACCTGAAGTTGACCCACTCATTTCCTTTCATGCCATCACTGGTTTCTCTGCTCCATAAACCCCTCAAGATCATTGTCTATATTAAACATAGGAAGGTCATCATCCTTGTTGATAGTGGTAGCACTCGCAATTTTATTCATCGTCACATTGCCTAGGAAACCAATTGCTATATTCGTCCTGTCAATAATTTTCAAATCATGATATCCAATGGTGGGTCCATGAAATGTGGTGGGCATTGTGAAAATGTATGTCTTCAAAATGGATATTACCACCTGAAATCTCATATGTTTTCCATTGACATGGGTGGTTGTGACATTGTTCTAGGTGTTGAATGGTTACACACTTTGGGTGTCATTCTTATGTATTTTAAGAAATTAACAATGCAATTCCAATAGGAGGGACAAAGGTATCAATTCCAAGGTCTCACAAGTGGTTCTCCTGAGATCATCAGTTCCCATCGCATGGAAAATCTACTCAATAAAGGCCACTCCGATATTATTTCTCAACTCCATTCCATTCAAGCAGCTGAGACACCATCCGTGCATCCTGACCTCCAAGCTATCATCTCCAAACATCAAGCTATTTTCCCCACTCCTCAGGGAATTCCACCTTCTCGTGGTGTTCATGATCATTCCATCCCCCTTGTTCTTGGTAGTCTTCCTCCCATTTTTCCCCCTTATCGTCATCCCTTTGCCCAAAAGAATTAAATTGAGAGAATAGTGTAGGAATTGCTCCAAGCGGGTGTTATCCTCCCCAGTGTTAGAATATAGAAGATGGTGTGATCGTTTTACCATTGACGATACCCTCTTCACCCAACCACAGGCCGAAGCCTCCCTCCGAGCACCTTAACCTTGACCTAAGAATTCCTCTGGAAGTAAACCCTAGGCTAGATAGCCAAACAAAGAGAAACGCATCTCTCCCCAAGGATAGCGCAACACAAAAGACTGATCATATGTTCCAAATCCTAGCCAAGAGATATCCAAGCCAAATACTGAATCTAGCTGCTGCTGCAGCTGCAGCTGCAACTCTCCTCCAAACCTGCGCACCAGACTGCTACTGCAGTGCGCAACAACTGGGAAACTGCAATCCTGAGATGTGACAAATGAAAACTGGCGCCCTGTATTTATAGTAATCCTGCCAGTTTACTGGGGCCGAATTCTCCTTCTGGGTATGTGTCTGTTCAGTATATCATTATTATTTCTGACCGACTTCTTCTCTTGGAGGCTAATAGCCTAATATAAATTATATTCTTGAGCTGACAAGGCTTCTAGGGTTATTAGCCAATTCATTAGGGTTTCTGTTGCTTCCCGGAGTCTTCTATTCTCGTCAGGTTCACATGTAGAGCTAAATACCTCCCAGAACTACCATAATATTAACACTCCCTCCTAGCTAGAGAGGTATTTACAGGTAATGGACTTGAGCACAAAACATACCATTTACCCGGTAACATCAATATAGTCATCTAGACTATTTCATGACTAGATCATGAGCATCACCATCACCATCAACTGCATCATCTCTCGAAACCATACTTCATCTGAGTAGTTAGATATGATGCTAGATAAGTCACTCTCACCATAGAGTGATACAAGAGGAGTGAAAGCTCTGAACTATTTTCCATCTGGAAAATCTCTGTTCATCATTCATCTGAATGATCATCTCCAATAATCTGTTGATAGTCTTCAAGGCAATTAGAACAAGGATAGAACACACCTGTGTCTATGCATAGTAGTACACAACTACAATCTAGTGGTTAACTACCACATCAAGTAACACACAAGTACATGATCAACAACGTATAGTTGCGAGCAGTGAGACATATTCACCATAGTAGTCCTCATCTACTATCATATAGTCTTCATAACAAACATCTGAGATCATCCTGCATAGAAACAATGCTATGATAAAAACTGTATCATCTGGGACAATATTTCACTCACGTCTGTGAGATTTGAAAGAATGTCTTCCACCACAGTGGTCTTCATCTGCATAGAAACAATGTTATCATAAAAACTGAATCAACTAGGCCAATATTTCACTCACGTCTGTGAGATTTGAAAGAGTGTCTACCCTCAGTATAGAATATCAACAATAATCATCTGGGCCAATCTTTCACTCACGTCTGTGAGATCTGAAAGAATGTCTGCCCTCAATATATAACATCAATAATAATCATCTGGACCAATATTTCATTCACATATGTGAGGTCTGAAAGAATGTCTTCCCTCAACATAGAATATCAATAATAGGCTATCTGCCCCATTCTTCTCAACCAAGGAAGAAGGATTGTTTCTGATTTCTGAACTTGGACCATTTCCCACCCTGGGCCATTCTTCCGACACTAAACAAAGTGTAACCTGGAGA